>VMKM01001172.1:0-172300 GCA_008360985.2 Macquaria ambigua | reverse complement strand
TTTTTTATGCACCTTACACCCAAAAATTCTGTGGGCATGGTTGGGGTTTTTGTATTACTATCTATAATTTTAAGAAACACTAAGAATACTGCCAGTTTTTGTCATTACTTGAGATAAACAGGTGCTGAGTGCAGTGTATTGTTTATTTTGTGATTGATAAAGGTTGAGCACCCCTGTACTAGTCGTCCTTTTTAAAGGAGGAATGGGAAGAATATGGATCTTATAAGATGATCAGGGAAATGAGTGTTGATGTGCATGTCAAGATGATTTAACATATATGGTTGTCTTAAGTGCTCTCTGGTTTTCTCTCCCATCTCCTTCCTTTTTGCTATATCCTTGTCCCCATCCTCCCCTCTTGTCCTTTTCCTCTTTCTCCTATCTTTCTCATCTCTCCATTTGACCACACCCATCCTCCTTTCACAACCACCTCTCTCTCTCTCTCTCTCTCTCTCTCTCTCTCTCTCTCTCTCTCTCTCTCTCTCTCTCTCTCTCTCTCTCCCCCCCCCCCCCAGTGGTGTAAGTTTGATGATGACGTGGTGTCGCGGTGCACCAAGGAGGAAGCCATAGAGCACAACTATGGCGGACATGACGATGACCTCTCAGTGCGCCACTGCACCAACGCATACATGTTGGTCTACATCCGTGAGTCCAAGCTCAGTAAGTAACATACTCTTATATACTCTTAACATCTGCCTTTCTGGCTAATATTAAACAAAAGCTGGTGCCAGAGAGGCTGCCCCAGCTAATCAATCTGTCCTTAAGCACAATACTACATAAATATGAGGCATGTATGAGGGGTGTGGGAAAATTGAATTCCTATTTCCAGTTGGCGTCACCCTGGTTTCCTCAACAAAAAGCCAGTGGGATTTTTCCATTGGATTTTGGATTATTGCAGAAAATAGGCTCTGTGGCAAACAAAAGTATATGTTATTTAATCTCAAATGAGAGATGAGACGCTTTTATGATTTTTGTAGAGTAAATGCAATTGCCAGAAGTAAAAAGCTAACATTATAAACGAACTACACCACGGTCGCATGACTTCAACATCACCACCACTAAGCTTCCACCTTGTAGTTTGAATTAGCACGCTTACCTCTTCTACAGAAGCCTTTCGGAAAGTTTGAGTTAAAATAGTTTCCAAGAGCGGGAGTATAAAAACAACATGTTTCTGTGTTCGGCGTGATGACGTTTAATAACCCCGGCAACCTCTGTAGTTACATTTAGCCACTTGTTAGAAACTGCCTTTTTAAAGACACGAGTGGGGTATTTACTGACGTATTTTACATCGCAGAACAAAACGTGAACATCTCTTAAACTTGTGTTAACCACAGTCCTTATTTCAGGCATCTAACCAAAAACCCATTCAAGAAACCCACTGACTTCAAGACTAGGGAACTAGAACTGCAAAAATACTAACTCATTTCCGGGTTTTAGGTCTCATTTTTGCAGCACTCTATAGTAAACACACATGTTACTGTATTACACTCTGTCTACTCTATAATTCTCACTCGCATGTCTCCCTGTATCCCAGGCGAGGTGCTCCAGCCGATGACTGACGTTGACATCCCCCAGCAGCTGGTGGAGCGCCTGCAGGAGGAGAAAAGGGTGGAGGCACAGAAGAGGAAGGAGCGCCAAGAGGCTCACCTCTACATGCAGGTCCAGGTAGGAAACCAGGACTCCAGCTCTTAGGTGCTGTGATGCATTGCAGACAGTACTTTGGTGCCTGTTGAATTTTAGAAATGTGCTGGTGCGAGCTGCTTAGTGCAGCTAGTAAGTTTGGCTTTATTAGAAGTGGAAGGTACAGTAGGAAAGTGAAGCTTCCCTGTTTTGTCACAGTGCTTTAGAGGTAGGAAAGTAAAGTAGCAACACACCGAACCCAGTAGATCGGGCCCTTGCAGACTTTGAGCTTACATACTGTGATGTGAATGAAGTGGTGCTGATTACTTGAAGTGTCCAAGAGTGCAGGACTGCTAAGATTTTGAATTGAGATGGGACTTCGAGTTGCCTTGGATACGACCATACAAAGGTCTTGACGTGTAATCCATCTTGCCAAATATTTTTCTGAAAACATATGCCACATTAGCAAGATTAAGACGAAGCTGTGCCAAGCATGCAGCTTTAATTGTCTTTTAATGTGAAAATACTTGTATTCTAAACAGTGGTCATATATATATTTCATATATATAAATGAAACCATTTATCTGACTAACAAATTATAATTAAAAGGTCTATTATGGGTGTGCATTGACACCTCATCAATACAATTTTACCTTTAAAATAAAACAGTCTTCAAATCAGTATGTATAACATTAAGGCTATACGTTAGTAGGCCTGTGGTTGACATTATGACATGCTTTTTATATTGGCCCATACATAGTGGGTTCTCCAAAATAGCCGACTACTCCTTTCTGTAAAGCTGAGTCTACGGTTGTTTTCTCTGACTGAGAGCGACCTATAAGCAGCTGGCAAGAACGTAGGTACTCTAGCTGAGCTGCGGCACTCACCATGTGGTCGAGATGGCAAGAAGAACAGCGAGTGATAATGAGGAAACGGCTTGTTTGAATATAAGAAATGTTTATCCTGTTCAAAGATGTCAGCTGCTCTGTCTTAATTAGTTGGTCAAGTATTAAGTCAGGACATATTGATAATTTCTCTTTATTACTTTTTTTCTGGAGCGACAATAGGAGGAACAAATAGATGTCAATAAGGGGGATGTGTGATAACTCAAGTGTGCATTTTGCCCATAACTCTGTAGAAGAGACTCTTTTTCTCATTTGTTTAAACTGATCTCAGCAGTGGATCGCCGTTCTAGACCAAATGCACTCAAGTAGTTGTTTTGTGTGTGACAAAATGTGTCACTGAGACAAAATCTGACAAGACTGTTATGTGCACTTAGTTCGTGACTGACTGCTAACTCCTTTGATTTAAACATGGTCTGCCTACTGTGTTGTCTTTTTTCCCTCCACAAGCTCTCTCTCTCTTCATGTCTTGGTTCTTTACTGCCGTTCACCAAGGTTGTTTTCTTCCTGTCGTCTTCCCCCTCTGGACAGATGGTGACAGAGGACCAGTTCTGCGGTCATCAGGGCAACGACATGTATGATGAGGAGAAGGTGAAGTACACAGTCTTTAAGGTCCTGAAGAGCTCTACGCTGCAAGAGTTTGTCCAGAACCTCTCCCAGACCATGGTGAGTGTGTGTGTGATTTTTAAACAGACCATGCAGGATGTGTGACCATGAAGGCCTCCAGACTAACTAAGTTGAAGTAGTTACTTAACATCATTTCTAACTTTTGTTGCGTAAACTTGAATAGATTTTAGAAGAATTAAAAATAACTTCATCAATAACGCAGATTTGATCAAATACACTCTTCTCTTAAATGTGTGCCGTGCCCATTCAGATGGCTCGTTCAACTTAGTTGACATGGTGCCAGTCTTTGAAGCAGCTAACATCTTATCTCTCCACATACACTGTGTTCTCACATGAGCCTCTTATCTAAAGAGAAGGCTTGTTGATTTTCCTGTTTGTCTATAATGTGTAAGCTAGAACACCAGTCACCATTGTGCAGCAAAATACTAATTCTCCCTCCCATTGATTAAACTTTGATAAGAGTCTACCATGATGACTTGGGGAAAAGGAATAATAAATATTAGTTGGAAATTACACCCACTCCTGTAAACTCCTTTCATACCCTTTTTTTCTCCCCTCTTGTTGCTACTTTCCACCTTTTTTGGCTTTTCCGCTCAGCAAATAAAATTAAACTCACCTATTGATGTGCTGCAGGGTTTCCCACAGGACCAGATGAGGCTGTGGCCCATGCAGGCCCGGAGCAACGGAACCAAGCGACCCGCCATGCTCGACTACGAGGCCGACTGCAACAAGTCGGTAAGTGTCTGGAAGACCTGTTTGTGGGTGTAACCTGTGTAGGTATTCTGGCGCTCTGACATTTTGGGGAAACATTTACGTTGTTTTACCTACAGTCAGGCGAGAAGCTACCACTGTATCATTACTGTGCATCCAGTACAGATATAGTCCCGGGACATATTTCATTTAAGCTGAAACGATTGGTTGGTTGATCAGTTAGTCGACTGACATAAAATTAATCAGCAACTATTTTGATAATCAGGGGAAAAAAGGCCTTTTTTGTAGATCAAACAATAAATTGACAATTAATAATCTGCAGATTCATTGAAAATGAGAAGAATGAGTTTGCAGCCTTAAATGAGAGCTGCTCTGTGATTTATTTTATTTTATTTTATTTTATTTTTTACAAAGTTTGTGCATGTTTTGTGTTTCAGATGATCGACTTGAGCGACAATGAGAACCCCTGGACAATATTTCTAGAGACGGTGGATCCAGAGATGGCGGCCAGTGGGGCCACATTACCTAAGTTTGACAAAGACCGTAAGTCCCACACATCAACCCTCATCCAGCTCGGTGTCAGTTTCAGCACATTGCTGCACTTTATTTTGTTAATGCCGTCGGATTTAGAGAGCTCAGAGACTCGTTCTTTAGGTGCAAAAGCTTATAGCGGTGCAGCATGACTTCTACATTATTCCTCCCTTTAATTTTCAAGGTTTAATTTGTTTCAAAACGACTATGTGTATTGGCACAGACACACCGCAACTTGAATTACTAGAAATGCCGCTTCACAGGTTATGCTCGCTGGGCTGTTAACATTGTGGGAAACACTGACGTGTGTAATATAATAGGAGTAGTTTTAGGGTGTGTGAAACTTTAGTAGCCCTACAAAGTTCTTTTTGTGTGTTTTAATATTTTAAATTAAGAAAAAGCAACACTAGTTGTGGTCATTTAAGCGATGTCCTGCTTGATATGCTATCCGCCTTTTTATAGCAACAACATCTTTGTTTGGACCAAGTTGTTTTTCTAAGTGTTCCTCATTAAGTAGTCGCTATTTCAGAAGAGCTACTGTACTCTTGTGATTTTGTCTTTCTTTTCAGATGATGTCATGTTGTTCTTGAAGATGTATGACCCCAAAACCAGAAGCTTAAATTATTGTGGACATATCTACACACCTATATCCTGCAAAATAAGTAAGTGGTGGCATCGTCCAGGTCTATTTTAAGCTGAACAAACTGTTGTGCTCTAAGTAAAAATGATTTGAACTTAAATTAAATCTTGTTTCTGTTGCTCTTTTTCTCCCTGTAACCAGGAGACCTTCTGCCAGTCATGTGTGAGAGAGCAGGGTTTCAGCAGGAAACTAGCCTTATCCTCTATGAGGTGATCTATTTATTTAGCGCTCACTTGCTGGCACATTCCTCTCTTTTTCTCACTTGTTGTCACTCTTCACTCGCTCCTTCACACTCGCAGTCTCGTGCTCTTCTATCTGGCACTCCAGCTTTGTCTCACAAACTCTCTTTGTGCACACTTCCACACTGTCATATGCAGCATCTCTCTCTTTCTCACACTTGCCCTTCTGTAGTTTTGCATGTTTACACACCCTCAACCAAATACAATACTCTTGTGCACTTACCAGACAGCTTCGCTTTGACTACATTCCCTTGATGCCTTGTTGTGTTACAGGAAGTAAAGCCCAATCTAACAGAGCGGATACAGGACTATGATGTCTCTCTGGACAAGGCCCTGGATGAGCTTATGGACGGGGACATCATTGTCTTCCAGAAGTAAGACTGATTTTGTGTGTGTGTGTGTGTGTGTGTGTGTGTGTGTGTGTGTGTGTGTGTGTATATTAAATGTGGGATGTGCAGTGTGAGTTAATTTATATCACAGTATATTTTGAATTTTAACACCTGCATGGGTTAAAATACTGTGAGTTGCTTGGATGCTAGCTGTGAACTTTATAGCAGGGCAAACCGTATAGCCAAAGCATGCCCACCATTGTATGTCATATCCCACTAGAAGTGCTATGGTGCAGTGTTTTTACGAGTGGGTCCCCATTTTGTTTGTACCACACAAATTCACATCCTGCTGTTGGTCCCATTTCTGCTGATTGACAGTTGGTGGCAGTAAAGCGCCAACAAAGGCAGTGAAGAAGACTGCAAGCAAGTAAAAAATGCTAGATTTTAAATGAAAAATGAAATGTTTCACGAGGAAGGAAATGCACTCAACATGTTTGTTAGTGTGTGTGTGTCTTGGTGAGTAACGCTGAATGTAGACATAACTTTTGTTTGTTTACTAAAACTCCACAGAGCACCTTTAATCTGAATTTATTTGATATTGCACAGACAGTACCCCTTATTATATTTTGTCCTAATACAACACCAGAGGGACGGGCAGATGAGTTACATGTCTCTGGACTCTGGTTTTTCTGATGAAATACAGAGAAACCAGGAAGATCTTGGTTAGAAGTGTTCTGTTAGTTTTAAATATTTAGTCTATGCCACTTCAGTGCTTCCCTCTGTTCCTCTATTGCTTCATACACTCTTCTTCATTTCTTTCCCCCATCATGCCTCCTGCTACCTACCCTTCCATCTGCCTTTGTCACATCTGTGTCTACTCTCCCCTCCCATTGTCTTCTCTGCCTCCTCCTGTCAATACTGCACATTCTGTACTTCAATGACTCCATTTTCCTGCCTTCCTCCAATCCCGCAGGGACGACCCAGAGAACGACAGCAGTGAGCTGCCTACGGCCAAGGACTATTTCCGGGATCTCTACCACCGCGTGGACGTCATTTTCTGTGACAAGACCATCCACAATGACCCCGGCTTCGTGGTCACACTCTCTAACCGCATGAACTATTTTCAGGTATGGGCCATTCAGGCACTTTGAATGAATGTTTGAAGTTTTCGGGGAGGAAAATCGGGTGGTAATTTCAGTGTGTTTTGCATCAGCTTGGGATGGAAAGGAAATACATCAGCTTCCTAAATTTAAAAAAAAACAAAAAAAAACAACTGGGTCTTTTAAAAGTGAATAAGTATTTTGGAAATTATTCTTTCAATTTACTGCTGTTTTATAGAAAACTTCAAAACATCAGCCATGAGTGGGGAGGGGATTTGGGGGCTACTAATGTGCCTTAAAACACAAGCAGGGAGCTAATCTTTAAAATATCTTCTACTGCTTGATGATGCTCTGAATGCTTAAAACCTGCCAAGCTAGAGTGTGATGTATTTAAAAAAAAAAAAAAATCTTTTAGATATTTTCTTCCCCCTTCGTCCTTGTAGTCTCCCTGTTGGCATTTCAGTTAGCAGACACAGATGAAATCCGACAGGCCTGCGGTGATCCCCACTTGTAATTATTTGTGTTGTCGGTTTGTCAGGTGGCCAAGACAGTAGCGCAGAGGTTGAACACAGATCCCATGCTGCTGCAGTTCTTCAAGTCACAGGGGTAGGAGGCTTGTCTCATCCACACACACACACACAGATGCTAGTCTTGCAGTTATAATTTCAAATGATCAGTGATGTGCATACTGTGTGAATGTGGTAAAGCTGTGTAGTAACATTAAAAACACAATACTGATCACCTTACTACACCAGTCTTTCTCACTCGAAGTCAAGCAAGGAGGAATAAAAAAAGTTATTGTTGGAGTTTTGTATTGACTGAATTATAACTTCATTTTCAAATGATTAGCCACATTTTGAAGTCCTACAGTTTGACATGTAGAAAGAAATGCATGCACATTTACATACTGTGTTCTCACAGCTTGTATCATGTCTGCCTTTGATTTGATTACTTGCAGTTGTCAGTAGAAATGTTGCGTAACCTGTCCCCCCCCACCTTTCTTTGTTGTTTTCCTCTAACTCCTCCCACTCTGCCTCCCTCCTGTCCTCTCTCTCCCCTCCATTCCTCCTTTATTCTGCCTCTGCATCTCTCTGAATTTTCTCGTCTTCCCTCTCTGTTCACCCCCCCTCTTCCTCTTTTCTCTCCTCCTCCTCTTCTTTTCTCCACCCTCTTGTTTCTCTTCTCCTGTCATCCTCCTTTTCTCCCCTTCCGTTGTCCTCCCCCCCTGCCTGGTGGTGTGGTGGCCAGGTACAGGGACGGTCCAGGGAATCCTCTCAGACACAACTATGAGGGAACGCTGCGGGACCTGCTGCAATTCTTCAAACCCCGGCAGCCCAAGAAACTGTACTACCAGCAGGTAGGAAAGGCTTGCCAACTCCGGGTTTTTTTTGTGTTTAGTTAATTGTTTGTTTTCTTTCCCACATGCCTAAGTTTTTGAAAATATAGTTTAGCCCAAGACGGCTACTGTTGGGCCAGAAACGTGGCTTTAATGTTTCGAGCAATCCAAGTAATCTGTCTTTCTTTCTTAATTTGTTATTTTTCACTGTTTCTCATGTTGCTCATCATCTTTATTTCTTTCAGACCTTGTTTATCTTAACATTCCTTTGTTTCGTCTTTGGATCTATTCATTCTTTTCTGTATTCATAATTGTCATTATAGCTTTGTCTTTCAACTAGAGCTGCAACAATTAGTAGATTAATTGATAAGTCAATCGACAAAAAAATCTATTTGGCAACTATTTTGATAATCAATGAACCGTGAATTTTTCAAGCAAAAATGCCAAACATTTTGATCGTCAAATGTGAGAATTCTGCTGCTTTTCTTGGTCTTACATTATAGAAAATGAATATTTTGGGGTTTTGGACTGTTGATCAGACAAAATAAGACATTTGATGGCTTTTAACTTGGATATTGTCATGTGCCTTTTTCACTGTTTCTGATGGGGTTTTTTATAGACCAAACGATTCATTGATTAACCAAGAAAATAACTGGCAGTTTCATCTATACAGTAAACCATACTCGAGATGGTGAAACTAGATTTATGTCAGCAGCCGAACTGGTAGATATTCTTCTGCCAGGCCAGCTGCTCATTACGATGTGGCTTAATTTGTAGTAGATGATCCTAGCTGAGCTAACAAAGCCAAAGCTACCTTAGCCAGGTCAGCTAAGGTAGACGTCTTCGTGTCAGAAAAAGACAAACTGAGCCACGGGTCCATCATCTTCTGTCACTATATTATTTTCTAAATAAACCAGCTGCTTCCTCCAGCCTCTCTGGCAGTTTAAGGAACTTATTTGTAGCTGTACAGGTAAGTGTAAAGTGAGATCCTCCTGCAGCTTGAAAATTGCTGTATTGTGTGCAAACAGTGGCACCACACTTAATTCTGATTGGAACCTGTGGGATCTAATTTATGGAAACACATTTGATGTGACCAATCGCCACAGGGTGTTGCCAGCCACCTGTTCACACTTAACGACTTCCTGAACGCAGCTCAGCAGAACTGATTCCTTCTCTCTCTCTTTATCCACAGTTAAAGATGAAGATAACAGACTTTGAGAACAGGAGGAGTTTTAAATCCATATGGCTCAACAGCCAGTTCAGAGAGGAGGTAACGCGCGCACACACACACATACATACACACACACACTTTTAACAGTCACATTATGCATGTTAGACTATGTCACATAATAAGTGAAATGTTTTTTGTGCTTCCGGCACAGACGTAAACTGTGCATATGTGTTTGTTGCAGGAGATCACCCTCTACCCTGACAAGCACGGCTGTGTGCGGGACCTTTTGGAAGAATGTAAAAAGGCAGTGGAGCTCTCTGAAAAAGGCTCTGAGAAGCTCAGGTATCCACCCTGCACGAGTGTGTGTGTGTGTGTGCGCCGTGTGTATCAATGTATTTGACAGCTACAGCGTCCTACCCTATGGAAATTTGGCATATGATGGTGAATGTTATGAAAGTGAATATTTAAAAAACAACTGGTAGTTCACCCCCATAAAAAACACATTCCCAACAATATCAGTCAGTTTCAGTAATAATTCAGTGTACTGTTGTTTAAAAAAATGGTAAAGAACTTAAATGGTGGTTAATTGCACTGCTGAGGTGAGCTGTCAGATCACTGGTGAGAAAGAAAACAATGCCGCCCAACTTTTAAATCAAATATCAGCTGTTTTTTATGCAATCAAGACATTTCTAATCACAGCTGTAGCATTATTGTACATATATGTGTACGACTGAAACTAAAATTTCACATTACCGACTGATTGAGTAAAGCCGGGGCGGCACGGTGGTGCAGTGGTTAGCACTGTCGCCTCACAGCAAGAGGGTTCTGGGTTCGAACCTTTCTGTGTGGAGTTTGCATGTTCTCCCCGTGCCTGCGTGGGCTCTCTCCGGGTACTCCGGCTTCCTCCCACAATCCAAAGACATGCAGGTTAGGTTGATTGACGACTCTAAATTTGCCCGTAGGTGTGACTGTGAGCGTGAATGGTTGTCTGTCTCTATGTGTCAGCTCTGTGATTGACTGCCGCCCAATGTCAGCTGGGATCGGCTCCAGCCCCCCGCGACCCTCTAAGGATCAGCGGTTATAGATAATGGATGGATGAGTAAAGTCATTGGAAGCCGACTGTAGGGTCACTTTTCTCCATGTAGTTTTTCACTCACCTGCCTCCACCCTGAGACACAGTTCAGCTCACATGTTAACATGTAAGTCGCGAAACCTCTTCATATATCGAACATTTTCCCCCCCTAGTGTATCATGGGTCAGGACTGACAGTCTGGTCAATTTCAGCCACTGAAGTTGCCACCATGATTCAAGCTCATAAGCAGAGAAATGATTATCCAAAAGAAATACTTTGACACTATGCCAACAAAGAAACATTCTTCTCATTTTTATAAACGTGCTGTCTTTAACAACTCTGGGATTTTTATATCTGCCTCCGATTATTATTATTTTTGTAGACTAATATTTGTTATCCATGGTTTAATGTGGTTTTATGCTCTGAGAAATCAGTTTGTCTTTGGAAAGCTACTGCAGAGTATTAATCCTTTCTTCCTGTCTGCTCTCTCTGTCTCTTGTCCTCCCCCTGCAGGCTGTTAGAGATAGTAAGCTATAAAATCATTGGGGTTCACCAGGAGGACGAGCTGCTAGAATGTTTATCTCCGGCTGCCAGCCGCACCTTCAGAATAGAGGTAAGTGTGTATGTGAGGCGTTCACTGTGTCTCTTCTTTTTAGTTTATTTTTAGTCATTTTTCCTCCTTTAGTCACTCCTCCACTTAACAGGCCATGAGCCTGACGCTGTTATATTTTTTTAAACGGCCTGCCAAGTTTGTCTACACAAGCAGCAACTTTAGCAGCCATCATCTGCAGCATTTTATTTCTTCAAGATAATCTGGTTCAGTTGTTAAAGATTACTTAAAACCAGGCTGAAGCACTAAGCTCTTCTGGCTGAAAGTCTGTTGCACTTGAACTACACCTAACAGTGATGTCTGGTTGTACTGACCGCACCCTGACGTGCACAAACAAAAAGTGTTAAATTGCTCTTTTAAGTAGCAGGTTGTTTTTGAGCTGACCATACACTGGTGGTTTCCACACACATTTCATAACCTGCTCTAAACTTAGTAACTGACGTGACTAAATCTCTTCTCTCTCACTTTCCCTATGTTCTTCCCTCACTCAGGAGATTCCTTTGGACCAGGTGGACTTGGACAAGGACAGTGAAATGCTAATCCCTGTCGCTCACTTCCACAAGGAAGTCTTCGGCACCTTTGGGATTCCCTTCTTGCTCAAGATCAGACAGTGTGTGTGTGTGTGTGTGTGTGTACACATGTGAAAGAGCGTTTCTAGTCTACTTAACATATATATTACTGAATTACCCAACTTCATGCTCTGTGTTTGTCTGGTCGCCCCCCACCTCCACAGGGCGAGTCATTTCGGGAGGTGATGAGGAGGATCCAGACCATGCTGGACATTCAGGAGAAAGAATTTGAGAAGGTACAGCACCACGCTTTGCTTGCACATCCAGAGAAAACTGACTGTATTGAGTGCATTTTAAATGTTTTGTTGGTAACATTTTGTTTACTGGAATTTTGTGAAGGACGTTTCAACGTTTCAATACTGTAATATTTTTACAGTATTTGGTGTTCTGCAGGTAAACAGTGGTAGGCTATCAAGTAACGTGTGTTTGTCTGTGTGTTCTCAGTTCAAGTTTGCGATTGTGATGATGGGGCGGCATCAGTACATCACTGAAGACGAGTACGAGGTCAACCTGAAGGACTTTGAACCACAGCCAGGTATTTACTGCTTCTGCTGCTACTGAGAGTGCTGCTAACACAACCGCTGCTGCTGTTACGGTTACTGTACTAACGGTAGTAACATTACGAGTTTAACAGGCTATAACAAAAGCATGCAAATGCATCACAAGGACAGTCCTGGGAGACCAATCATTTAAATGAGGACAGTCTGTGTTGGCACAGCAGAAGGCTCCGGGGCAAAAAAATCCTCTGGGGAAAAAAAGCCAACTTTTGGTAAACTTTTTCTCTGCGTTGTCATCCCGCAACGCACTGTTGGCCAATTAAATTCATGCAAGAGCACATTCCTGGTAGATACTTTCTATTCTGAACAAATTAATTGTACTTTTTACTTTTTTACTTGCTGATCGAGACAGAGGATCAGACAGCTTTTACTCCTGGAAGATGTGATTTAACTTTTAATGTATTTGTGGTCGTATGACATGATGATCCGTGGTTACACCAATCATAGCTGCTCCAGTAATGATGCTTCCTGTACAAGCATAATTTCTTAATCTTTGGGATACGCTGCCCCTGGTCCCCATAGACATTTGAATCACAGTCTGTAACCCTCAGTTTTACAAAATTTAGTTAAGAACATAAGTAGGTGTTCAAATAAAATGCAAGGGGCTGCGTTGGTCGAGGGGTGTTGCTTCAGGTACCTGTGAGAAGTTGAAAAAAAACAGTTTAAGCAACATGAGTTAGATGGCCTCTGGAAAGTTATCACAGCGGTGACTGTTTTATCTTTCCTCGCAATGATCGTGAGGTAAACAGTTTGCCTGTAAACGGTAGAAATATGTTACATATGTTACAAAGTAATCCACCTCCAAGTTGAGCCTAGTTCAACTTTTTTTGCCGGACAACCCAGCATGTCCCCACTGTGTCGATGGGCTACGTTTTTTTTCTTTTCTTTTCTTTTTCATGCACTGCTAAATTCGGTCTGAGCACGTCTTAACCCAGAACGCTCTGTTTTGTCTGCAACTACACAAAGATCAGAATCAATAAAGGTCGACTCATCTGAGAACTTCTAAGCTTTATTAGCGATAAACTAAAAATCTTTAATATTCCTCAATATCGTAGAGATGACTGAAAGATAAGTTTACATAAAATTCAGTTTGATGTCCTGTAACTTCTCTGTGAGATAGAAATACTACTACTAGTGTTTGTACTGTTAATGTGTTTTTACTACTGTAGTTACTATCACTGCTTTTACTAACTTTAAACGGGAGACTTGACCTCTCTGACGTATCTCCTTCCAGGTAACATGTCCCACCCGCGCCCCTGGCTAGGGTTGGATCATTTCAACAAAGCTCCAAAGAGAGGTCGCTACACCTACCTGGAGAAAGCAATCAAGATCCACAACTAAAGCAGCCCGCCCCTTCCTCTTTGTCCACCTCATCCTCCTCCTCCTCCTCCTCCTGCTCCGCCTTCCTCCCTACCTACTTTAACACACCATAACCACAGACTGTAACCAACCGTGTGTGTGTGTTTGTGTGTGAGAGACTGTGTGGGAGTGCGTGCGTGCTCGTATGTGTGTGTGTTCATCACTTTTAACACCCCCGCCTGGACACCTCTACAGCTCTACACCGGCACTATGTCTAAAGCGTTACGGATGTTGCTGCAGCTGACGGATTATCCTTCAACCACAAAATAAACTGCACCAACCACCTCCTGACTGTTGATTTTGTTGTTTATTTTATTTTTATTTTTAAATCATCTCCCTCTATGTTTGAGGCTTGTTCAGTTTTTTTTGTTTGTTTTTTTCTGGCTTCTCTACCTGTTGACTGCCTGTTTTTTTCATTCTATCTATATATATATATATATATATATATATATAGAATGCACTTCTAGACAGTTTGTTTTTCCTTTTCCCACCTCACTCACCAGCTTTTTTTCCCTTCAGATATTTTTGGGGGTTGTTTTTAAAGAGTTGTTTGCTGCTGTGTGGAGAGTTTGATGGAAGGATGTTTGCGAGGACTAACTGACAGTAAAAAGAGGGAGAGGGTCATTTTTGCGGCTGCAAACCTTCGTCCACCCTGAGGCTCACTAGTTGCCCCGATGTGGTTCTTTATATTTTCTGCTCCCATCCTTTAGTGCAACAAAGTATTTCCAAGTTTACACACAATTCTTTCTCACTTAGTTTGGTTGGAGGAAAAAAATGGATTAACTTTTTTTTGTCTCTTTCTGCAGATCTTGTATAATAAAATAAAAATCCACAGCATCTGTTTAAAAAATAAATGGGGAAAAAATAAGGAGGAAATTTGTCTGTATTTCATCTTGCACGTTGGCACTTAACGTCAGAGGTTTCTCAGGACTGGCAAATGTACATTTTGGTTGTGGTTTTGAGTTGCTCAGTGACTTTAAAGGAACACACACATGCACGGACATTACCCCCTTGACTTTCTCTTCCATTTTTGTTTTTCAGGGGGTTTTAATGTCTTTTCTCAGTCATTCCTCCTCTGAATGCAAACACACACAAGCTTCGTCATCTTCTCTCTTGATTGAAACTGTCGCCTCCAGGTGGTTGGGAGCAGTAACTGCGCTGTGCTTGGTAGGGAGCTGCAGACACTTCGAGCCCACAGGTTTGAGGATTGTGTAGAGACAAAACCAGCATTGTAAGAAACACTTTAAGCCCTATGAATTTATTTTATTTTTTTTCTTTCTTTTTGTTCCTTTTAAAGCACAGATGGAATGCTCCCCTAATAGCGCATAGCTGGCTCTGTAAAGACAACATTTAAGAATTGTATATTTAAAAATATGAACATGTAAAATTTAAGAGAAACGCGCCTTTGTTGTCGGGTACAGAAGGAGCCAGGTGTTCATATTTCTTGTGTGTAGGGTTTTCTTTTGCGTTCCTGATGTACCATTGACGATTTTTTTCTGTTACATTTGGATTTGTTTTTCTTTTCAAAACTAACTGCATTGGTTTTGTCTTGTTAAAAAGTGCAGTACAAAGATGACCTGCAAAATCACACCTTAATTTGATCTTTTCCAGTTTAAAATCCTCAGTGTAGCAGCAGTGTACGACAACTATTCCTGTATATTGCCTTTTTGCTGGAAAATGTATGTTGAATAAAATTTTCTATAAAAACAAAAACGCTACTCTGCGGGTTGTCCATACCAGTCTTCAACACGAAACACTTAAAGGGAATAGTTAAGACATTTTGGGAAATACACTCCTTCGCATTTTTGGTGGAGAGATGGTTTGATACCACTGTCATTTCAGAGACCGTTAAGGTTACAGCCAGTTAGCTTAGCATAAAGACTGGAAGCAGGGGGTAACGGCTAGTCTGGCTCTGTCTTAAGGTAACAAAAATCCACCTACCAGCACCTCTAAAGCTCACTAATTAACACGCAAAAAAAAAAAAAAATAGCTAGCTGTTTCCCCCCTGCTTCTTTTTTCTTCATCTTTATGCTAAGTTAAGCTAACTGGCTGCTAGCTGTAGCCACTCACGGCAAGAAAGCTAATAAGCATGTGTCCCAAAATGTCGACCTGTTCCTTCAATATTTAACGTTGCCTTGGACCTAGAACTTATAAATATCTTACTACTTTGATGGCTGAGAATCTTAATAGACATCTAAACCTTTCCTACTTGCAGTAAATGTTTTCATAAACTTCAGAACCACACAGCATGCTTCATGATAGAAGACTTTCAAAAAGGGTTATTTAGGCACAGCCGTGCTTTGAGCTAAATGCTAACACCGGTGTTTAGCGGGTAAAATGTTTACCATGTTCACCCTCTCAGCTTAGCGTGTTAGCATGCTAACATTTGATAATTAGCACTACACAAAGTACAGCAGGTGAGGCTGATGGAGCATGGTTAACTTTTACATCAGTGGCATTGCTGGTTACTTTGCTTTCTAACAAATACAGAAACAGCTGAGATTTAAAGTTCACTCTTCACCTTGGAAACAGCAGTTGATAAAATCTCACCACAAGGTCCCTTTAGTAGCTGTTCTGGAGCTTTTGCTCGTATCACATGAGCTTCCCTAGCCAATGCCGTTTGCCAAGGCGTCATGTAAAAGTTGATGTTCACGGTTCAGTTTTTCTGAGAGCTTTAAGGAATACTCGACCATGTTGGCTTTAAAAAAATGAGATTGAAAAGAGGAAGATTGTGTGATATGACTGAAAGCTCCACAACAGCCACTAAATGGATACTGAGGTGAGACTGTCTTGACCAGAAAAACACCTGTGTAGGAACAAACCACCAATTTAACTAACAGGTCAGCTGGTTGGCCCTGACCTCTAGAGGAGGGAAAGAAAAAAGACAAAAATAAACAGAAACACAGCAGGGTGCCATATATCTATAGTCCACTTTTATTAGAGAAATAATGTTATAAAATACCCTAGTTAATAATAGTACATAACAGAAGTCCAAGCATGCTCACTTTCATCCAGGGGACAATGTGAGAGGAGATGAAGAGGAATCCCTCACAACAACGTGTTGCGTGCTTTCTCTTACACATTGTTAATGTCTTATTTTTTTATTCAACAAGCTAGAACAAAAAAGCAATCAGACAAAAATATATTTCTCAGTAAGATACCTGTAGATGTTAGTTCAGCACAGAGATGGTCAAAAAATGATTTAAATATTCAAACAATCAACATCAAGTGTCTCCACTAACGCTTGTGGTGTCAAAGGTTGACTGCCAGTGAACACATCACACCATAGTGTAGTATTGCTTTAATTTTGCAGTCCTTTGCATTGTAATGCATTCACATGACACAATCTTTGTTTAGAGTAAAGATTCAAATGATCTAAACAAAATTCAAAATTACATTTACAGCCTGCTGCTGTTGTGCATTATGTAAGCTTTTCTTTGAACTCCATGCTCGCTCAGAGTGCCCTTCATCCCTTCATATAAGAATTATAAGAGTAATTTCATCACAATATATATATATATCACACAAATAAGCCATATTGGTCTAATTTTCTTCTGCAGTGTTTTATTTCTGATTAACCAAAACAATGCCAACACAGATCGATGCAATAACTGCAGATGAGCAAATATTTCATTTAATGTAGTGTGCTGGCTTGTTGTATTAGAGTGATGTTATTTATTAAAAAGTTGTGACAATCCCTTTAAATGGACAGCTGGTCTGTTTAAATTTCAAATGAACAATCCCCTGAAACGTTTATGTACAAGCCTTCATTTTAACAACACAAAAATGTATGCAGAAGTTTCTGAGGAGGATAATAGAGAAAATTTTTTCTGCTGTAACGGGATAAAAATAATAAAACGGCTCCCAAAAAGTGCATGGGGTGTGCTTGATTTAACTTGCCAGAGCTTTAAAAGTGAGCACATGATATTAAAGCTCTGACAACACAATCACTCCCAGTCTGTTTGCTAATAATATGATGTTTGGTTTTGCCTCGGCTAATGCAATAGCTCATCCATAGAAATAAGCTACATCTGAACTGTGAAACTGTGTCAGTTTCATAAAATGGTGCAAATGGTTTTAGTTTGTTTATTTTTTTTATTTTATTTTTTTTTTTACCAGGAAACCCGAACACAGACAAAGGTAACACGATGCTATTTCTTATTTCCATGGGTCCAATTCTGCCCTCATGTTCATCATTTACAACATTGTCTCTTCTCAACGTGCAGGACTCTGTTGCAGCGGGGGCACGTGTGGTACGCATCCTTGAATCTGTTCATGAAGAAGGGAATCAGGCAGCAGCACAGGACCAATCTGCAAAACACACACACACAGTTAGTGTCACGCAGCTGTATCCCAGAATTTGCTTCGTTTTGACCATTATGAATGTTTGGTTTTGATCATTTGTTGTTAGATTGTTTTTTAGGGACTGTACGAAAATGATTGGGGTGTGGAGTCTGAATCTTATATTTCATTTTATAAAAATGCAAGACCCTCCCCATCCTCTTGACTTAGAAAGAACTGCAATAAAATTATACATTTATGGAAAACAAAACAAAATGATCGAATAGACTAGCTGCTCAAGGTTATTACAGACACTGAATGAGTGAATCAGGCCCAGGTGGCAGCTTTGTGCCTGCTCGATGGCCACAATATTTTCACCTCACCCTGGACGCCAAATGATAAAACTGAATATGAATCAGATCAGATGATGTTAACATAGGCTGGTAAAAAGAATTATACGCTCCCTCGAGAGATGACATTCAATCACTAATGACTATAAAGATCTCTTTACGAGTTTCTACGATCTTATTTTGTTGGGGAAAATAAAGCCCTGATGCAGAGACAGGATAGTTGTCTATGGTCAAGCACCTTTTTTAAATAAATCTAATAAAATGGGCAATGAATGAAATACAATGTAAATCTCGCATGTGATTTATATTTTATATTTATTATTTATTATTATTGGGAGACCTTAACATTTTCATACAGTCCTTTAGCAATAAACGGTGTGGGTTTAATTAAATTAAAGATAATTGCATTTATACTGCCAAAAACCACAACTTTGTCTCAGGGCTTTGCAATCATACAACAACATGTGACACCCTCTAACATTAAAACCTCAATTTGAATTAGGAAAACTCCACAAAATAATTTTACTACTGTCTTTAACTTACTGCGATAAAGCCATCTTTATTTTTTGACTGTTTAGACAACATGGACAATGAACTGACTTGAGTTGATTTCAAAGCAGTCAACTGCCCTGAGGCCCCAAAACCCCTGGAGTTACTGTATGTCAATTGGCATTTGTTAATGTGATTGATTGGAAATCTGTTAGGGATTGTGCCCCACTAAAGTACAATATCAACTATGGTAGGTCTTGTTTTATTAGCCAATGATGTGGCTTTGTCTTAACAGAGATGTATGTTGTGACAGGCGGTCTGTAGGGGCCCAACAGCAGATTTTTGCCCTGGAGCCCCCAAAGCAGGTTAATGTGGCCATGCCAAAAGTCAGAACTATGGCAAGCACCCTGAGCCGCACACTCACCCGCAGCAGATGAAGAGTAAGCACATCAGCCAGGCGTATGTCCCTGCTTTGTAGGTGACGTTGGTCATGACCTGCTGCTGGCAGGAAGTGCAGGTCGTCATGCCGGGGGAATCCCCCAGCGCTGTGTCGTAGCTCACAAACTTCCTTTTGCCATCTCCAGACTCGAGACCTGAGCCGAGGGCGCCTCCTCCGCTGGTGTACACTGACGGAGGGAGAGAGGAAGAAAGAGAGGATGAGGAGACGAGAAGGGACAGAGGGGAGGAAACAGGAAAGTTAATGAACTATGTACAAGAATAAACTGTAGCTGAAGCTTTCTGACGTGTGTTTCCAGGAAGTGTAACATCAGGTGTGAGTTTACCTGGTGTGGACTGAGAGGCGGAGGTGTCCTGTGAGCTGGGAGGGGTGAATGGCGTGTGGAGGTGGTAGACCTTCACTCCATCCCCCTGACCTTCTACTGGAGCAGAAGAGCAGGAAAGAAAGAGAAAAAAAAAACAGAGGAGAGACAGAAACAGCAACAATGGAGTTAATGAGCCAATCTGATGATGACGATGATGATGATGATGATGATGAGTGTGAGCATGGTGTGTTTGGGTTTACCTGGTATGATGTAGGGAGGGGGTTCTTTTTTTCCATTTGCACTCATTGTGCTGCAGAGACAGAAAATGAATGAAGTGTTACAAATGTTACTCCTCTTCATTAGCATTATAGACAAAATACACTAACACTCTGTGAAACAAACCTAAGATCTGTCTTAGTGCTGTAACAATCCAAGTGTGATGCTGCTTTCTGCCACCAGATGGAGCCAAAGCCTGACTGAATTGTCTGTCAGGCTCTGATGGAAAATCTCTCACTGACGCATATTTGGCCCAAAGTGATGACTTAGTTGCCGGCCCAGAGTATATACTCTGCATTGTGTGGATGTTTCTTGTCAGTAGCTCTGGGGGGGAAACGCCTAGGCGGGTCTCTGTCTGGGGTGTGATGGCTGACATATTTCAGGTGTGGTCGCTTACTGAAAGGTTTTTTTTTTTTTTTTTCCTTTAGCCTCTTTGTCTGTCTAGCAAGTCTCAAGCCTGCTGAGAGGACGCAGTGATTTGTTTTATAATATGTAATATTTTGATGATGATTTATCAGAAAAGTACATTGTCACTGTAATGACTGAGTCACCCTCATCTTCCTATTTTGCTCCTGCTTCAAAAGACAGACCTCTTTTTGTTAATATGACCATAATATCACTTGTAAAACTGGATAACATCTAGAACTTTCTTTAGATTATATGAGGAAATAAACAAAACAGTGAAAGGAAAACAGATAAGCACCATTTATATGTGAAGCTGCAGCAGTAACTTAAGACAGCTCTGATACGGCTGTAGAAGAGCGAACAGTTAACAGTGTGAGGCTGGTATTGATGAGACAAAGTAAAAAACAATTACGCTGGATTACATCCAATCCTTGTGCATGGTGAATGGTGGACTCAGCCACTAACAATGAAAACTACTATATAGAGAGTTATATTCTTTGAGTGGCAGAAAACACATAAATACTATCAAAACAGGGTTTAATTTCATTAAAATCTTTAGGACAAAATTGTTCAAAATTAAACCAAAGATTCAGAAAAACATCAACTCCTTGGTCAACACAATAATAAACAGTTTCTCTGTAAGCTTTTGGCTTCCTCTAAAGAAGCTACCACACCTTAAGTGTACTTGCATAAATGTAAAAGGCGTCCAACAGATATTTAAAGTACAGAACTGCAAAAATAAACTGCACATACATCCTTTGCATGTCACAGATCAGTGTGCTCATTCTCTGTGGTTGCCTCCTTCTTACACTGACATGAAGAACATCAATATACGCTACATTTCTAGACCAAACCCCACTGCTGGCACGCTAAAATGCTTCTCAAGGCACTGCAGACTAAGCTAAAGAGGAATACGAGCCACGAAGATGAGATAGACAAAAGGCAGCAAAGAACAGAGGACAGGCAGTCAGGAGAGAGAATTAAAAATGGAGTCAAGTTAAACATGAATTAAGTTTGATTAAAGGTGGAGTTAAGGGTTGAATGTCTGCGTCTGTAATAACACAGCCCCGTCCAGAAGATCTACAGTAATTACTGTTATCAGCTCAGGAGCCAAATCTCTCCGAGTGTGACGTGGCCTCATAAAAACATAATTAGTATTCTTGTCATGTGAGACCAATCTGACCCACAAATTACCAATCACTGTCTCATTATAACTTGATAATTAGTCTACTACACGAGTCACAACAGAGTGTGGAACTAATGTTCTGCCCAGCGTAAAGAGAGACCTTGTTGAAATGTTTTATTGCTATCATTGTAATTAGAGCTCGAAAGTAACAAAGCACATTTACTCCAGTACAGTTTTGAGTCGCTGGCACTCGATTTTGTGAGACTTCTTGGAGGGAAACATGCAGTTATCTCGTGACTGTAGCGTTGTGTATATTTGAGTAAGTAGAATACAATGAATTGTACATATTAACAGATCAATAACACGATTTACTTCAGTGTTTGTCACAACCAAACAGCTGCTGTGCTGCACACTTGCTGTTGCCTGCCTGGTTTTTAGGCCCTGTGTGAAACAAAATCATGTCATGTGACCAGTTTAATGGATGATCTCATATCAGGAATAACCCGCTTAAAAGATCCATATGACTCTACCGCTCCACATTTCTCTCTTCTTCTTTTGTCTCCTCTTTCTCATTGTGTGTCTCTTGCTACATAAACACAGACAAAAACGCACTCTACAGTGAGCATCCATTCTCTCTCTCTCTCTCTCTCCCACACACACACACACACACATTATGCACACTACCCTGGCGGACTTTCCTCCAGCCATTCATTACATGCACTGAGGTGTAGCAATAGTTCATCACTCGTCATTGAAGTTTGGACTTGGAAAAGATGACAGGCTGCTTTGTCACTGTGTCACACACACAGAGGGCCTGTAGGCTATACACCCATGTGTTGGTTATGTTGGTGCAGGAATGCGGCCGAGCTGCATGCTTCTCTCTGTGTCACAGACCCGAGGGAGTGTCACTGCAAACTAAACTAACTACTGCTGCCTCGCAAGTCTATTTGAAATCTGTCGAGTGAGCTCATCTGAGGCAAAAGAAAGCCCTGACATCATGTTGTGTGAAGGACAGTTTTCATTTAAAAAGTGATGGCTGAATATGGTGAGAATTAGTAAAATACTGCACTCCAAAACCTGTCTAAAAGAAAATACCCAAAAGGCATAAATGTCAATTTAAATGTATTTCCAAAATGTCTCAATTTTGCTGTCAGCTGAAAATGAAGAAGTATAACTTTAAGGTTCATTCCTTCCAGATTCGCAGCAGCAACCTGACATGCGGGTTTTGCTAAAGAGCTACAGTAAAAGATGATTGTCAGGGTAGGAGCGCTGATCTCTGATGCTCTTTCACTCGTTGGCTGCCTTCCACTGTCCTGTAAGCAGCTGGTGCAACATTAATTGGAAAGTGTGGGCGTGTTGTGTTCAAGGAAACAGTCGATTCTGTGAAGTTGTTTCCAGCAGAGTCCAGTTTTTCTGTGATTGTTTGACATGTTTTCTATCTCAATAGAGAAAAAATAATGCTTGGAGAAACACTGCAAAGTGGCTGCAGCGGTCATGGTGCATTCAAGATCCCATGAAAAAAAGAAGCCTTCATTTAAAAAAGTATGAATATTAAAAAAAAGTGTTGAAAATCCAATCACAACATTGTTTCTATCACGCCGAAAAAGATTAAATGAAACAAATATACAGGAAAAAAACTGAAGTGATGTCCAAACAATAAATAAATACAAGAACAAACAACAAACAAATGAGGAAAAAGCAATATTGATTGAATAAGTAGGTCCAATACCCAAATAGTTACTGTGCTGGTGTTCCTGTCATCAGACGGGACTGACAGCTGCTGATGGAGGCCGCAACTGGGTGCGGCTTCCGAATAAATTCATCTGCCACATTGCAGAGATGCTTTAAAACAACAAAGAAGGAAAGTTAGAGGCTGCTGATCAAACAATACGTCTTCTGTGAGAGAGGGCCGAGGCACATGACCCCAGCTCAGACGCTTTCTCTGAGGCTTCATCACTGAGGCAGGTGCCTGGGGGTGGATCGATGGAGGACGAATTGGGTGCGACTGATCGAGAAAAACTGGCCCAGTTAACGAGCCAGTTATAAAATCCAAACTAAAGGAACATCCCAAAGCAAGAGGATGAGTTAAAGATACAGACACCAGCCATTTAGACTTCTAGGTGTTTACCTGGTGTTATCGTGTTATAATGTCAGCTGGTGAAGAGAGCCTGTTGAGGTCAGTGAAACTCACTCTCTCTGGTGCTAAGCAGGCCGATTTTTTTATTTAGACAAGTAAACACTCTGAGACACATCTGAGTCATAGGTGTGGCCTTACTGTATGTGGCATCTGTGCTGGTCAAACCTGACTCTCTCTCTCTCTGTGTGTGTGAGAGAGGAATGTTCTCTGTCTACCTTCACGATGCATTTGAATGATCAGCTGACGAAGGAAGTGATCATTTAAAAGTGGAAATTACCCAGTTAGGCTAATTGCTTATCACTTCAGAGAAAGATATGGAGCTAATCCAACCGCTGTTACGAATAACTCAATCAGAGCGAGCTCGGCATAATTTCTTTCCCAAGTTCAGTCTCTGATTTTCAGTCTGACTTTGATTCGGATCTGACCCCCGATCAGCCAAAACACACCCCAAACAAACCCCCGAAATCAAAGGTTCAGCCCACAGTACTGAGCAGTGTGTCTAACTTCCCTGGATATTAAAATACTTTTTAAATACTATTAAACTGCTATTATAATACAGTTGCTGCAATTTATTAACTAGTTTAAGTTATAAAGTTATGTCAGGGTTTTAAGTTATTATAACAATTTAGAGGTTTTGTTCTTTTTATGTGTGTTGTTCTTGTGACTACAGCTTTTCATTTTTATATATAAATATCAAACTTTCATGGACAATGACATGTCAAATTAAACAGATTAAACAAAAGTCAGTCAAGTTTTAAATTCAGTCAGATCTCAGAGTTTGTTTGTACTTTTATGTCTGGTATTATTTTTGGAGAGTGATATGTCGTTGTTGTTTTAAAGAGGAGTTTTTCTTAATTTCATGTACCACCTTGTTTTAGGTCCCTGAAATTAAGCATTTCCAGTTTCTAATTTTTCAATAACTGTTGTATTTATTAACTTTTCTTTTTCTATTTTTTTTCACATGAACCCCATCAGCACTTTAAGACATTATTGTGTCTCAGCGCCACTTTTAGAAAGATACAGTCATGTGTCTTTGGTGCATTACAACTGGTCAGATTAACCTCAGAGCTGCACTTTTTTCTCTAAATCTGACAGCGACAAACAAACCAACAACAGTATATAGAAAACATATTTTATCTAAAGTGTTTCTCATTTTCACGTCTACTGTTTCTACTGCTGATCTCATTATTCTGCAAAAACTACTATCACGACAACTTCTCTTACTACCACGGTTACAGTCAAATCAGTCAACATGGATCAGAACTCAACGTTACAACAATACCTACAAATATACAGAATACAGATTACATTAGATCAAGTCCATTACAGTAATATCTAAACTGTACCAGGAGTTTAATAGTAGTTGAGCTGAATGACACGTTCACTTTAAACCTAGAAAACTGAACTGAACAAGAACTGGACTTCACAGCTGCATGGACCCTGGGCTACACCCGTGGCTGCGTGTGTTGTTCAAAACCTCAAATACCACTCCCTCAAATATAAAAAAAAAAAAATAACAGACAGAAACATCAAGAACAAGAGGAGGCAAACTACAACAAAAGCGACAAGGAATAAACGTCAAAACTGAGATCACTTCCCGTCTGAAATGTTCCTGCAGGCTATAAAACCCGCTGTGTCTGTGATTCCAACAGATTTAGACAGATTAAACAGTGATGATTTAATGTGATATTTAAAACTAGAGATGAATGGCATTTAATGTACTGTTGACTGGCTTCTCGGTTCATCTTCTTTGTGCAGAATAACTTGGCAAAGAATCGGGTCAAAACTTTCCATGTATGTTTTTCTGTCATCAAGCCTGTTTTTTTTTTTGCGTATGAGATAGTTAAATTAAATATAACTATTAACTCTTGTTATGTCTTCAGTTTTAGATCCTGTCTTACAAACTCTTTACAATCAAATCCTCACATTCATTTGTGACAGTCTTACCTTGGCCGGGTGTTGCAGTCTGTATGCAGAGGTGTGCGTGTGTAAGCTGCTGCTGATGTAGAGTCCAGACACGCTGTATCTGAGACGTCCACCTGTCTCACCTGTACCTCTACAATCCTCTCCCTGGACACGCCCACAGCCCCGCCCTCATCGACAAATACCTGAATATGCAGCGGGAATGAGTCACTCAGTGGTTTAGGTGGAACTTTCAAAGGCTGTACAGGTCTCCTTTTTAACCTGTTCTTTGTTTCAGAGAGGTTATTGAGGGAGTGTGTGTGTGTGTGTGTGTGTCACTCTCTTAACTATGAATAACCAGTTTCTCTCCTGCTGCTCCTGCAGCAGACTACTTGACCTGACGCAGACTCAAAGTGATCATAGTTTTTGTCCTGGAATGTGATCGGAAGCCCATTGAGAAAATTGACATAAGTTTAAACAATAACGTACACTTGAAATTCCACAATTTTCCAATAAAATGTCAAGAATTCACAAGAATATTTAGTCATGTCAGCATGGAAGAGCTGCCAAAGCACTCGGACCCTGAGGAGACACTAAAACTCGACCACTGAAACTGCGTTGAATCAACTCACTTATTTGTTGGAAGGGGAGATGCTGGGATGCATTACTACCTTTAAATGAAGTATTGATCGACAGCTAAAATACAGTTGAACAAGATGTAGAAGGAAATTAAAGGCAATTTTCTGAACACGACCACACACATCTGTAGTCATGTAGTATATGAAGAGCCATGGGCTGAAGTCCTGGGAGCTAGTTGGTGATCTAGGGCAAAGCTTGCCAGGATTTCTTATTTACAGCATCCAGAACACAAACACGTTGGACCAAACACACATTTAAATAAGATTTGTGCCAAGAACCCCCCGCTACAAAAGCTTTTGAGCGGTTATGCATAATTTGGGGAATAATTACAGAACTGTCAACGCTGCAGTAAAAAGTGAAGCCATGCTCTGATCGTATCATTTTAAATAGGTGCTCGTTGAGTATTATCAGAGACCCCTGAGCTGGAAAAACTAGTTTAAAGCAAAAGTTTGACATTTAAGATTGATGATTTCAGCTGATTCACTTTCTTGCAGAGAGTTAGATGAGAAGACTGATACCACTCTCATATCTACAGTGGGTATCAATCTTCTCATCTAACTATATATCTAAGTATATTTCCCAAAATGTCAAACTATTCCTTAAAGGCTTTGCTCTTTTTAAACTTTTGTTGATTATGTTGCTGCAAATAAACATCATGGAAGGAAATCATGCACACATGGCCACACGAATAACTTACAGTATGTACAAAGTGACATTGTTTGCCATCGGTAGACAACAGGCTACTAGGAGGTGGTGAAGGACACAGTGCTGAGAAGTCTGGCTATCCAAACTGCACACAAAGCAGTGATTGATGCCAAATTTGGTGCTTTTATGCCTTTTGCCTGACAAACCTGCCTGAGTTTCCATTTGTTATGTTAACGTAGTTGAATTTCAGCTCAAAAGACGACTGTGAAGGATTGTATTTTCTTTCAGTCAGCTGGGAGCAGGCCAGTTCAACCACATTTTTCTGCTGTTGGTCACTGGATCACAGAGTACTGCTGGGGGTTGAGTGCCTTGCCTAAGCACACCTTACATGTATGTCGAGGGAGACTGGAAAATAACTCTAAATAATTCAAATTAATTTAAATTCAACCCAGAGCACATTTCTAAATGCAGACAGCATCAACCCTACTGACCTTTTATCATTACAGACTAATGCGGCACGAGTAAACATTCAAAACCACAAGGGATATTTCTTTTCTGTAAAGATCCCAAAGTTTCCAAATATCATAAATAAGTCAGACTGAATTACAGGGTAACAAGTGTATTGCATCCTGTTCCTTCAGCACATTTTGATTCCTCTCCCATATTACTTACTTAATATATTAGTCTGGTGTACACTGTTTACATAGACTGACTGACTCTGCTGCTATTAACGACACCACTTTACCTCGTAATTTTGTCTCCAAATTAATTTGGATCTTAATCCGTTATAAGATGGGAGTGTCTTTCAATGCATCTTGGTGGTGAATGTGAGACGTTACAGTTTCATCTCAAAATATCTCAGCGTTTTAGATGAGCCAAAACACATTTTAAAATGTTTAAATTATAAATATATACATTTTAAATATAAAATGCATCTTCTTTTCCACAAGTTCCTTCACCCCAGAACACCTCAGTTGGAGGATCTACAGTAGTAAAGGTGTGTGTGAGAGTGTGGGGTGTTGCCAGATGTCAACTGGGTGAGGTGGTAGTGTGTGTGTGTGTGTGTGTGTGTGTGTGTGAGTGTGTGTTTCGATAGGCCTGATGAACAACATTCCAGAGAATAAACCAATCCCTATAGAGATTTACATTCCATCAAAAGGCGGCTGACGTGTGTGTGTGTGTGTGTGTGTGTGTGTGTGTCTGTGTGTGTGTGTGTGTGTGTCTGTTGGGATGTTCTCGCTTTATCCATATGGCACTCTTGAAACCACAAGTAAACGTAAAAATACCAACAATAGGTCAAATAATAAATAAAAATAAAATAGGGAAATAAAATGTAAAAGTTCAGCATGAAAATATGCAAGAAACTTACAGAAATGGCATGTTTGTAAAAAAAGAGACCTTGACAGTTAATGTGAATAATTTCTAAGCTTAGATGCCCTGACAGCAGGGTTATCTGTCATTTTTAGCATTTTGCTCTTTGTTTTTATCCTCAAGCAGATAGAAAAATGATGCCTGAGGCCTTAAAGCTATACTCTCTGATAAGGAATTTAAAAAATGTGGGCTGTAGCTTGGGCCACAGCTCTGGGGAGACTGATGAGTTACTGATAACATTGCAAAACTAGTTCACGCATAGTTACCGGTAAATTACTTCTTCTTCAGAATCTTTCAGGCATCGCTAGTGATTTTCACTATTCACACATGCAGCTATATTCAGGAATATTTCTGTCTTGCGCCTTTTCACACATGCCATGGCAATACCAGAATAGGGCAAGGGACAGTCCAGCAGATGGTGGTAATGCAACACTTATGGATGCCAATTTGCTTAAATATGTTTTTATGTATTTAATATTCAATTATCAAATCACCTGTAAAATCATTGGCAAGTCAACCATAAACAAGTCGCGGATTCAAATACGTCATCAACAGAGTCTTGTGATTGGTTCGCAAGCTTCACGTGAAAGCGTCCTTCGTCAGATGGATGTAACTACGTGCTTGTCCCTGCAATGTTACTACTTTCATTCACACAGCCGTACTGGCATTTTTCCTGAAATGTTACTAGGTCTTGAGGTGGGAAAGAGATTACCCTGAATATCAATCCCTGCTCCCGTTCACACATGAACCCATGCAGGAAATGTTCCTGAACATTTCAGAGATACACTACATGTGTAAAAGGGGCTTTACAGTCCCAAAACAACCTGTAGTGAAGTCATGTCTTGTTTACAGTAAATAAGCAAGAAGGGGAGAAAATATCAAAGTATTTTTTATTTCTTTCTGTGCCACTGAGAAACAGAATAAATCGATATTCCTTGACAGGAGAAAACATGACTAAATAAGATTTCTTGTTTCTTGTAGTTGCTCTGTGTTGGCTAAAGTTTTATACGAGGTCTTGATGTTAGTGTATTTGTTAGAATACAAAGTGACTGCTGAACCAGTGTTGAAATAAAATCAAGATATCTAATGGACATCAGTTTTATGCCGATAAATTAAATGATGTAATTTAGTTTACATGTGAGATATAGCTGAGTATCATCTGCATAACATTAGAGGTCAATACCGCACCTGTGCATCGAGCAGTAAATTGGTCCTAGTACTGAGCCTTGTGGTACACCTTGTTATTTAAGAGGCAGAGAAAACACAAAAATATATTTTTTTGTTTGTATTTCCCAAAAACAGACAGAAAAAAAGAAAACAGAAAACAGAAATTAGTATTTTTTTATATATGCGCCTATACTTATTTTCTATTTTCTTGTCTTTTATTTTAATTGCAGGACAGTTAACAGTGTCCTGCCATAAACGTATATCAAGTCTGACCTCAAAGTGCAAAGACACTCATATCAACTCATTTTAATATTACGATGTAACAATTTAATGCGTCTTTCTTGACAGTGGAGAAACACTTGGTGGTGAGGAAGGAGGGAGTGATGGGGAGATGGAGGGAGGGAAGGAGGTGGGTATAATCAGAAATATAAAAATAGCCTCTGACTCAGCAGGTATATAAATACAGAGTGAACAGAAGGTAAAAGCTGTGAGAGAGTGTCTCTATGTACGTGCTGTCTATGTTGTCTTTCTACCCCTATGCTTGTTTGTCTTTCTTCTTATCCATCTGATTGGCTCTTTATCTATGCACCAGTTTATCTGCTTGCCTCGTCTTTTAGTTCTCTTATCCTTTGGACAACATAAAAGTACGACTCCTGTTTTGTTTGAATGGTTTTGTAACATGTACAATAATGATGTCATTATTGCTGTAATATACATGAATCAGATAAACATTTCTGAAACCTTTTCTCGTCATTGGGATGAGGACGGTAAATCATTAAAGAGTGGATGTTTAAGTCAGGGTGTTTTAAAAGTCATTAAAGATACTGACATTAAATCACACGCAAAGGATATTTTAGCAACTGTTTTTGTCTTGGTGTTGCTGGAACTTAACAATCAAACAAAAAAGAAAAAAGAAATAAGTCACCAAACAGTGCAGTTTTACTTGTGTTTCACGTGTCGACAAACGTGATTTACAAGAAATTTCTTGTACAAAATTGATTAATATTTGGTGTTAGAGTGACACAAACACCTCAACTAAACCAGCATTACACAAACAGTACAATCACCTAAAGAGATGCATATCTGCCATAGCAACATGTATATTTTAGCAGCATGTGCATGTCACCTGAAGGTATTAGTGTGAGTAACTATTCCAAGAATGTGTCCTATAACAAGCAGTTTCATAGTTTCCTGCCAAAGTCTCTCCATTAGCCTCGGCCAGACAGTGTATTGTCTCATAAATGGTTTCTTTTATTGGACTTGGACTAATCTAGTGAACATACACATAGAGTCCACAAGAGTAAAAGTAAAAAGAGCACACAACAGATTCACTTTATGTACTGTGTACGAGCACAATGGTTTTACAAACTAAACATTCCTGCACTCCTGCTGTATTAAAGCTTTTCTCTCGCCTGTCATCAGTGAACGCACTGCTTTAGTAAGGTGCGCCTAAAGAGAAACCTGTGTTGTGTCTTCCCTTCTTTGATAAAGCTCATGCACACAATCACCTCTGCATTACAGAGTCTCTCTATATAGTAATATCTACTAACAGGGAGTAGACAAAATAACAGGAACACCAGTCAGTGCGTTGCAATCCCATACTTTCCAATACTACCTTTATGAGGCTGTGTCAGAGAGGTGTAAAATGTTTGAGGGTGTATATTTCTATTATCCACCAGTGCTTGTAACTATCTATTATTTTCTACAATGTCGTATCATCTACTTTCATTCTTTACTTTACATTCTCTTCTAGAAAATAAAGAGAATTAATTATTTGATTAGATTTTTTTGTTAAGTTCTACCTTGGTAAAGAGATTTTAGTGTGTTAGCAAGGCCATGTATCCATTTACTGGATCCATTTGCACTTATTTGCATAAAATAAACCATTTCTGAGTATTTGAACCATACACACATTCCTACAGGATCACATACTGGATTATACATATCTTTAGCAAACACTTTCAAAAAGTCCTGTATCACCGGTCATACTCTCCCATTATAATTGGCATTTTGTGCACTTGTATATGTATAATTGTGTACAATTCTCACAATTTTCAATGTCAATAGTCCATCCATACAGTAGTCAACATGAAGATGACTGCTATGCTGTTACTAGAGAACTTGGAGGATGGGGTGGCATTGATGTGGGTCGCTGGCTGTGCGTCAGACTCAAACGTACGACACTGACGGTACACTGCGGCATGTGACCTGGCCTGCTGAGCCACCAGTGTGTGCCGGTAACATCACTTCCTTTTTTGTTTTTAGGCCCAGAGAAGATGATAAACCAGTTTTTTTCCCAGACAGCTGCCAACCCGTTTGTTCACATGATTAATAAACTTGTAAGGATATTGTATTATTTATTTGCTTTATATCATATATATACTGTACCAGTCAAATGTTTGGACACACTTTCCCATTCACTTGAATGGGAAAGTGTGTCCAAACATTTGGCTGGTACTGTATATATATTATATTGTAGATTTTGTAGCTGATGTTTTGAAGTCTGTTGTCAATCAATGTATCATATACAGTATGATTAAAAGAAGTTATTCAACTCTTGATTCTTTTATTAATAATTAGACTGTTTTTCTACCCTTCATAACTTATTAATATAACAACATTTTAATCCAACCTCCAACAAAACAGCACCACCTACTGAAACTCTAACTTGGTGTTCATTGCTCTGCACTGCACCTCTCAGAGATCACCAGCCAATCAAACAGAGCGACAGCACTGTGTTGTCTTCTTTGCTGGATTTTCTGCTCATGAAGTTTATGTAGGTGTCACTCTCCTGTTTGTCTCTCTAGTCGATGCTCATAAGCTAATAAATTGTTTTTACTGCTGCACTGTTTTTACTGGATCCCACCTGACACCGAGAGACTGTGTCTGTGATAGTTTTTAGTACAAACACAGTACCTTGTGCAATGTTAGCATTCAAATGTAGTCTGTCAAATGTTGGAAAAAACGTATTGTATTGAGCAAGACGCAATAAAAACTTGCCCCCTTACTGTAATCTTTGAGTCCTGTCAATCTCTTAGAGTATACTTTTTATTTTTATTTAACCTTTATTTAACCATGCAAGTCATTAAGAACAATTTCTTATTTACAATGGCGGCCTGGCAAAAGGCAAAGCCTCTTGAGGGAAGGAGGTAGGGGCTAAAAAGAGATGACAAAAGTTAAAAAGACAGCGGCACACATCCAAAATGACATTTCAACACACCGACTACTTACATAAAATCACAACAAGCATTGACATGTGACAAAAAGCATTACATAAATGACGGGTAGTCTAGCACACAAGCATCGGCAGGTAGCTAGCAGACAGTAGCACCAGGCAATACAACAAGAGAACGAGAAGCTTTCACAAGCAGTAAGACAAACAGGCAAAACGAAAAAAACATTCAATCTGACGGACAGTGACAGTAGCAGACAAGGCGACAACCACTGTCAGCAAATGCAAAATTCAAATGGATTTTTGTGAAACAGCAAAGTGACAATCTTCTGTTGGTACATGGTTGCACATGGTACACAGTGCATATTGCTTGTAAACATGTCGGACTGTATTATTGTGCTAACTCCATCGCTCAGCAGAGAAAAAGGGAGGCTGTGTTTAGAGGCGTTTGATCATACTCACTTAATCCCTGTTATGTCAGTTTCATCAGTGTGGCCATGTTTGTAACATTGCGTGTACATCAGTGGTTAAATTGACCCAAACTATGTTTGAGGTGTATGATATATAACCTGCCAACCATCAGAATGGTGTATTTTGTAGAACTACAGTAAAAATACAGTTTGAAGAATATGTGTGTTTAAGCAACAAATGTAACTGGTCTGAATTTAGGCTGAATACATATTGTGTTGCATCAGTTGGAGAGAAAGAAACATGTACATATACACATATATATATATACATAGAAATGTTATTATTGTAACATGATTATTACTCAGCAGATGTATAAACAATGATCTGCTTCTTCACCTAATGGTAATTGTTTTTAGTCTGCTGAACTCAGTTAGTGATCTTTACACTCTGTGCAACATACACCCTCTATCCTTAGACCCTTAATACTGATTGTTACATATTAAATTCAAATTTGGAGGTATATCATGGAGACAACACATTTTTTGATCAGAAGGCTTCAGCTCGACTGTGCAGTGGAGTGACTCCGGACGATGGTGAACGTACGTCCTGTCCTGAAATAGTTCTCTATTTCCTCCAGTGAGCGGCCGCGAGTCTCTGGGATGCACACGGCGTTGAACAGCAGACAGAGCACACACACCACCGTAAAACACAGGTAGGGCACGTACAGGCCGTACCTGTCCACCAGGTGTGTGAAGGCGTGCGTGAGCATAAAGGCCGTCAACCAGCTGACAGTCACGCACAGACCCGAAGCCACGCCCCTGGCAACCAGCGGCAACACCTCTGACATCAGCAACCATGTGATTGGGCCCCATCCCATGGCATATCCTAGGAGACAACAATGTGATGACAAAGCAAACAGCTCATAATAAATCAGATGATTTCACAGTACAATAAAAGCACCAACGGTCATGTGTAGCACTCTGTTAGGGCACGGCCACACCATGTCATGTTTTGAGAGGTTTATCAGACAGGTACATTTGCTTAATGGCCTAAAAATGTTGTATGAAAAAAGTACTAAAAGGATTTGTTCTCTCCTTTAGTTCTGGTTTTGGACGAGTCAGAGCAATATCCTTGAATCCAAGCTGCACCACATAACCACACTGTGATGTGTGAAAAGTTTTCCCAATTAAGTAGGGTGTGAGGACATAACTGAAACCAATTTAACTAAACAAGTATAAGGAGATGGACGTTGACATGTAATAGACAGAAGTTACCTGAGGACATAACAGGTCTTAACTTGTGGGAACAAGACAAAAGGTAATTTAAAAACAGCACATGCTTTTATGAATACATGGATACACGCCCGACAGGTTATCAAATCTTTCGAACGAACGAACGAACTAACTGTATTTATGCACCCATCTGATGTGTGTTTACTTTGCTTGTACCTGAGAAGTGTGAACTGTAATGAACCATGCATGCCATACGCATTCATTTGGCTGACTGGTGCCGACGTGCTGACGTGCTCAGGTGAACGTATTGTCTCATTTCCGGTTGCCGGTGTTTCTGTGTTAGTGGTTGCAAATTTCGCTGCTCCAGCTAAACCCAGCTAATTTTGATATTTTTTTTACTATAGCGGCTATTACCCGCTATACATTTAAGGATACATTAGTTCTGTTTAAGCACTCATATCTCTCTCTTGTTAGCGACTTTTGTTAGCGAGTTAGAGTCGCGGCTCCGCACCATGGAGAGTCAGTCAGCCGTAGCTAGCCAGCCCCTAGCCGGTGCGAGCCGACCAAAGGTAGCTTCTGCTAGCCGTCTCCCGGCAACTCCCGAGCAGCCGGGAAGCCAGGGAGGCTGGGTGACTGTCCGAAAGAAGCATAGCCCTAAACCAAAGCCCACGGTTCACACGACCCGTTCACGTTTCTAACAGGTTCTCTCCACTCAGCGACACACCCGCTGAGAAACCAACTTTGATTATTGGCAGCTCCATTTTGCGAAGCGTGAAATTAGCGACACCAGCGACCACAGTCAAATGCATCCCAGGGGCCAGAGCGGGCGACGTTGAATCCTATTTAAAACTGCTGGCTAAGGATAAGCGTAAATATGCTAAGATTGTTATTCACGTCGGCGGTAATGACACCCGATTACGCCAATCGGAGGTCACGAAAATTAATGTTAAGTCGGTGTGTGCATATGCAAAGACAATGTCGGACTCCGTAGTTTTCTCTGGGCCCCTACCTAATCTTACTAGCGATGACATGTATAGCCGCATGTCATCATTCAACCGCTGGTTGTCCAGGTGGTGTCCAGGTAATGATGTGGGCTTTGTAGATAAGTGGCGGACTTTCTGGAGAAGACCTGGTCTGATTAGGAGAGATGGCATTCATCCCACTTTGGATGGAGCCGCTCTCATATCTAGAAATCTGGCCGAATTTATTAGTGGCCCAAAGCCATGACAGCTCAGAGTTCAGACCACAGACTTAATACAGTCTGTGGTCCAGACCAGGAGGCAGAGCTGCAGTCCTACACGCTTCTCTGCACTTCCATTAGAGCAGTTACCCACCCTAAACTCCACAGAGAGGTTGTCTGCCCCCCGACCACTTAAATCACTTAAATTATTTAAATCAAAAGTAAACAGAAGAGTTACACATAAAAACCTAATAAAAAGTAAAACCACCCCTGCAACAGTACAACAAAATAGGAGAATTAAATGTGGACTCTTGAACATCAGATCTCTCTCATCTAAAGCTGTTCTAGTGAACGATCTAATATCAGATCATAATATTGATTTATTCTGTCTTACTGAAACCTGGCTGTGTCAAGATGAATATGTTAGCCTAAATGAATCCACTCCCCCAGTCACATTAATACTCACATTCCTCGAGGCTCAGGCCGAGGAGGTGGAGTTGCAGCCATCTTCGACTCAAGCCTATTAATCAAACCCAAACCTAAACTAAATTATAACTCGTTCGAAAGCCTTGTTCTTAGTCTTTCACACCCAACCTTGAAAATACTACAGCCAATTCTATTTGTTATAGTGTACCGAGCTCCTGGACCGTATTCTGAATTTCTATCTGAATTCTCAGAGTTCTTAACAGGTTTAGTCCTTAAAACAGATAAAATAATTATTGTAGGTGATTTTAATATTCATGTGGATGTAGGAAATGATAGCCTTAGTGCTGCGTTTATCTCATTATTAGATTCAATTGGCTTCTGTCAGAGTGTACATAAACTCACTGTTTTAACCACACCCTCGACCTTGTTCTTGTCTATGGCATAGAAATTGAACATCTAATAGTCTTTCCACAGAATTCTCTTTTATCAGACCATTTTTTATTAACTTTTGAATTCCTATTACTTGACTACACGCCATTAGGCAAACATTCCTACACTAGATGTCTATCTGATGGTGCTGTAGCTAAATTTAAGGAAGTGATTCCATCGGCATTTAATTCAGTTCCATGTCTCAATGTAACAGATGACTCCTATGCTAACTTTAGTCCCTCCCAAATTGATCATCTTGTTAGTGCTGCAGGCTCACTACGAATAATACTCGACTCTATCGCCCCTCTAAAAAAGAAGATAATAAAACAGAGGAGGTTAGCTCCATGGTATAACCCGCAAACCCGCAAACTAAAACAAACATCGCGAAAACTTGAAAGGAAATGGCGTTCCACCAATCTGGAAGAATCACGTTTAGCCTGGCAAGATAGTCTTAAAATTTATAGGAAGGCCCTCCGTAATGCCAGAGCAGCCTACTACTCATCATTAATAGAGGAAAATAAGAACAACCCCAGGTTTCTGTTCAGCACTGTAGCCAGGCTGACAGAGAGTCACAGCTCTGTTGAGCCATGTATTCCTACAGACCTCAGTAGTAACGACTTCATGAGCTTCTTTAATGATAAATTTCTAAATATTAGAGACAAAATTCAGCACCTCTTGCTCTCAGTTGGTACTGACTTATCTTCAAACACAGGAACCATAGAAACAACTGTAAAACCTGATGTACATTTAGACTGCTTTTCTCCCATCAACCTTAATCAGCTAACTTCCATGATTTCCTCATCTAAGCCATCAACGTGTCTCTTAGACCCCGTCCCAACTAGGCTGCTTAAAGAAGTTTTACCCTTAGTTAACATTTCTTTACTAGATATGATCAATCTGTCCTTATTAAAAGGCTATGTGCCACAGTCCTTTTAAAGTAGCTGTAATTAAACCTCTTCTTAAAAAGCCCACTCTTGATCCAGGGGTTTTGTCAAATTATAGACCTATATCTAGCCCTCCTTTTCTCTCTAAGATCCTTGAGAAAGCAGTCACCAATCAGTTGTGTGACTTTCTACACAACAACAAGCTGTTTGAGGATTTTCAGTCAGGATTTAGAGTGCATCATAGCACAGAGACAGCACTGGTGAAAGTTACAAATTACCTTCTGATTGCATCCGACAAAGGACTTGTCTCTGTACTTGTCTTACTAGATCTTAGTGCCGCATTTGATACCATTGACCATCACATTCTATTACAGAGACTAGAACATTTAATTGGCATTAAAGGCACAGCACTAAGCTGGTTTAAATCCTATTTATCAGATCGATATCAGTTTGTACATGTTAACAATGAAACCTCTATGCACACCAAAGTTAGTCAAGGAGTTCCACAAGGTTCTGTGCTTGGACCAATTCTGTTTACCTTGTATATGCTTCCTTTGGGCAATATTATTAGGAAGCACTCCATAAATTATCATTGTTATGCAGATGATACCCAATTATATTTATCGATCAAGCCAGATGAAACTAATCAATTAGCTAAACTTCAAACATGCCTGAAGGACATAAAAACCTGGATGACCTGCAATTTTCTGATGTTAAACTCAGACAAAACCGAAGTTATTGTACTTGGCCCCGAACACCTTAGAAACACATTATCTAAAGATATAGTTTCTCTAGATGGCATTGCCCTGGCCTCCAGTGACACCGTAAGGAATCTTGGAGTTATCTTTGATCAGGATATGTCCTTTAAATCCCACATAAAACAAACTTCAAGGACTGCCTTTTTTCACTTACGTAACATTGCAAAAATCAGGCACATCCTGTCTCAAACAGATGCAGAAAAACTAGTCCATGCATTTGTTACGTCTAGGCTGGATTATTGCAACTCTCTATTAACAGGCTGCCCCAATAAGTCCCTTAAGACTCTCCAGCTGATCCAGAATGCTGCGGCACGTTTACTAACAAGAACCAGGGAAAGAGATCATATTTCTCCAATATTAGCTTCTCTACACTGGCTCCCTGTAAAATCCAGAATATAATTTAAAATCCTTCTCCTTACCTTCAAAGCCCTAAATGGTCAGGCACCATCATATCTTAAAGAGCTCATAGTACCCTATTACCCCACTAGAGCACTGCGCTCCCAGAATGCAGGGTTCCTTGTGGTTCCTAGAGTCTCTAAAAGTAGAGTGGGAGCCAGAGCCTTCAACTATCAAGCTCCTCTCCTGTGGAACCAGATCCCAGTTTGTGTACGGGAGGCGGACAACCTCCTCACATTTAAGAGTAGGCTTAAGACTTTCCTCTTTGACAAAGCTTATAGTAGGGCTGACTCAGGTGACCCCTGAGCCACCCCTTAGTTATGCTGCTATAGGCCTAGACTGCCGGGGGACTTCCTATGATGCACTGAGCTCCTCTCTCCTTCTCTTCCTCTCCATCTGTACGCCCTCATATCCCATCAATGCTTGTTATTAATTCAACTTCTTCCCGTAGTTGTGTGCCTTCTCTCCCCTTTCTCTCTCCTTCTGTTGCTTTCTGCAGGTGTTTCTGCTTCCGGAGCTGCGGAGTCTGGTTCTATGGTTGCGGCCACCTGCTGCCCCCGTGCTCCTCCTCTGCACCCGCTGCTGCAGTTGCTGTTGCTCTTATTATTAGTATTGCTGCTATAATGTTGCTCTTAGTATTATTTCTGTTGGTGTTAACATCCATACCATTACCACAACCATTGCGTTACATCTCTGTGTGGAACTGTACTGTACTGCTGTATGTTCTCTTTCCTCCTGCTCTCTCTCTCCCGCTCCCCCCCTCCCCCTTCAACCCAACCGGTCGAGGCAGATGACCGCCCACCTAGAGCCTGGTTCTGCTTGAGGTTTCTACCTGTTAAAAGGGAGTTTTTCCTTGCCACTGTCGCATAGTGCTTGCTCATGGTGGGAAATGTTGGGTCTCTGTAAATATAAAGAGTCGGTCTAGACCTGCTCTACTCGAAAAAGTGCCCTGAGATAACTTTGTTATGATATGATGCTATATAAATAAAACTGAATTGAATTGAATTGAACCACACAAGACAGAGAGGCACAAGATGAGAGGTCCAACATTTATTATATAAAAGTCCCTTCAATTTAAAGGTATAGTTCAACATTTTGGGAAATACGTTTATTCGCTTTCTTGCCAAGTTCGATGAGAAGGTCACTACCCCTCTCATATCTGTGTGTTAAGTGTGGAGCTGGAACCAGGAGGTGATTGGCTGAGCTTAGCATGAAGCTTAGTGTAGCCAAGATTAGCATAAAGCTAAGCTAATGCAAGATAATGTAAAAACAACAAGTTGTGGTTTTAATGGGACATACAACTATTTCTTGGCAAACAGTTGCCGGGCATAGTGACACCCTTGATTGTCACCATGAGGTTTTACAATTTTGTTTGTGTATAAATTAAACAAACAAGATATTTGCTATTTAGTGAACTTTAAAGACATATTTTTTTTACTTTGGACTGAACAAGGTAAGCTGTTTCTCCTTACAGACTTTACACTAAACTAATATCCTCATGGCTCCAGCTCCTTACTTAAGAGACAGATGTAAAAGTGGTATTTTTCTTCTTATCTAACTCTTGGCAAGAAAGTGAGTAGGTGCATATCCCAAAATGTCAAAGTAGTCCTGATAGATACAATGAAAAGCTGATATTCCAACTCAGCCTTGGCTTGATCCAGAGCATCGTCACTGATGTTGATATATTTATCTATCAGCTGACTAACACGATCTCTCTCCGTCAGATGAGGATGAACTGTCGTCTAGACCCGTTTACTACGCCTTGAGCCTGGAGGACACTCAACAACTGGGTGAGACTCATTCTGAATGCTAACTGATGTTGGGATTAACCAACATCAGGGACGCCACCCGTTTTGTCCTAAAGTAAGTGAAATGAGTGTTCTAGTGAATATTTTGGCAACACACTGACATAATCCCATGTATTTTCAAAGCAGAGCCAGGAGTATCCTGCATCACAGCGACATCAGCTCCCTCAGCACCTTTATCAGAGGAGGCCTTCTACTCTACAATCCAGTAGGTAAGACTAATACTGGCTTTAATTCAGCATTCACCTCATATGGGATGGATGGTAGAGATTGAAAAGATTCCTATATTTTTACTTTCAACACTGGACAACTCAAGATGGTTGTATGATGGTATGATATGTTATAAGCTGATAAGATAAGATGGTATATATATGATATATGTTATAAGCGTCAAGTGGGATGTATCAGAGTTTCCAAGACGTAATTTTAAGTCACATGTAGATGTGAAACAGAAACTAATATTTAAGAAAACTCCAATATGACTTGAATGCGGCATAAATGCGTGATCCACCACAGCACCACTTCCAACAGCATCTTTCCTATATGCTATCACAACTTTGATTCTCATGCTTTTCAAAATGAGAAAACTAATGTTTCATATCAAAAAACATTTCATACCAATTTGGGAATTGTTGTATGAAATCAGTACTTCTAGATTTAATCATCACTTTGGTTTTTTAAATGGGCCAGATTGATATAAGCTATATGGCAAAATGTGTTATCAATAAATCAATCAGTCAACCAATCATACTTTCATGGTTTCATGAATCAGTCTTGAGATTCTTCCGTTATTTAAACACAGAAAGACTTTAGGTTTTAGTCATCCCCATTTGTTTTATGATAACATGAAGTCTTGAAGCAAGTTTTGGGAGAAAAAAAACAGTAGTCTTGATAAAAAAACAAAATATTTTCAATTTGTAAATTGAATAGAATTGAAACTTAGAATTTCTGCAATACATTCTTTGTTTTTCACCACCTTGACTTTTGACTTTCTTTCTTTATGTTTTATATGATTTATATTTGTTCTGTACGCGTGTGTCTTACAGGTTGCTGAGTTGCAGCTGACTGAAGGAGGAGCTTTAAAAGACGTGTTAGCAACACCATGATATGAGTGAAAACAAGGAAGTAACACAGTTACAATAAGTATTATTACAGTGATTAAACAAGCTATGAAAGGGAAAAGATTTGCACTCTTTCAGCGCCCATTTATGTTTACTGTATTTCAAATATATCATTTTGTAATTTCTGTACAAATAATGTGGAAGAACAAATGTACTTACGTCTTACTGGTACAGCTTGTGTACATTCAGTTAGTTACATTTATGAGAACAGCAAACATTGTGTATATTCATATTTAAGTATGTGGTTGTAAGTACATGTGGAGTTTAAAGCATTTTAAAATGGACCAATGTGGTTCATTGTCATGCAGCCTTCATCTGAGCTCGTCAGTTAACTAAAGCCTCAAGGTCAGTTTATTATAGTCTAACATTTAACCAACTTGTTCCACCTGCTTTGTCTGTTCACACATATGTGAGAGTGCAGTTCACAGGAACAGAGCTGCCGCAGCTTTTAATACACTCGCTGTGGTCAGCTGCTAACTTGATGGTGTTGCTTCACTTTTATCTGAAGCAGACACACTGATCTTGTGGTTTGACACGGTACGTGTCTGAGAAAAATCTAAACGTCACTGCTGAGAAGACGAGGAATAAATGTAACTGCTCTCACAGTGTATAAATATCATGTTCTACATGTCAGAGTGTATTTTGTGTTTGTTCTGTGATACAAAACATCACTATATTCTCAGGGTCCTTGTAAATTTGACCAGGCTGATAGATCCTGCTTTAACACAATCTGTTCTTGTATTAATGAATGAGAGGTTTAAGCAGTGTGTGCTTTGATTAAGAGATGATTCATTTAAAGTGTAACTCCGCCCTCAGATTCTGCTAGAACCGTCTCTCCCAGCAAATTTAAAAAATGAGGGTGAGGGAACAACACCTGTAGGAGGCGTGGCCTCGTGGTTACATAGTGTGAGGGTCAGGGGACACGGGGGAGACTGACTTTTTAATTAAAGTAAAAATACAACTGGTAAGTTTGTTAAAAGAGGTCTGTAGATTACACTCCAATGTACACACCAAAATACATGTTGGTGAAAGTGAAAGTGTTTCTCTTTCTGGGAAGCAGAAGCGTTGGATGTGACACTGAGTGAATGACAAGAATGTGGTTAGCGAAGAAAATCAAGATGATTCAATAACTGAAATGATGGTTTATTTATTTCCTCCTTTCAGTTCATTTTTGGAATTGTTCCCCTGAGGTGAGATGGCACACAGCATGGTTGATGATGATGAGTTGTAGTTTTTTCTGATCATGAGACTTGACTTGTTCAATTGTTCTAGATCGCCTGATTCTGAGGTGTTGATGAATAATAAATAAGAGAAAAGATAAATTCAGTCATGCTGTCAAGCTAGTCAGATGAGAAAAAAATTCCCAGCGCTTAATGAAAGTATATAAGAGGTCATGATTTCACTTCAGGTTACTCTAACAGCAGATTTCGACTCCCCAGCTCTCCAAAGGGTAAGAACCTGTCATTTTATCTCAGACTGTCATTAAAGTTCCACTATGAAAGTATGAGCATAAAAATATATCTTAGTCTTTAGTTCACAAGAAAAAAAACAGCGTAGCAGCAAATAAAAATAAGACATGAATAAAAACATAAGTAGTAGTAGTAGTAAAAGTAGATTGCAAATTGCAACATTGGGCTGTAACATTAAATATAAAAATATATTTTAAATATACTTTTTCACAATGTACATTTTAAATGTAGTAAAATCCTGTACATTAAATCAAGACTTGGTGATTTATTCAGGATGTGAATAGTATCATCAGCAAATTGCATGAAATGTAAATGTAACAGTGATCAGCTGAGTTAGACAGAGAAGTCGGGACTTTCCAGGAATGAAACATGTTGTCTGCTGTGTTTCTCTCTTCCTGTTCGTCTTCTTCATGTCACCAAAGAGGGTCAGAAGACACACTTAATAACTGAGATGGAGCTGCGTGAAGAAAAATGGAAATTATGTGAGTATTTTCTAGCTAAATAAACTTTTAAGACACTTTTTTATTTGAACATTAACTGTCTTTGAAATCTTTTATTTTGTGATCATGTGAACATGTTTATTGTAATTGTCAATCTGATCAAGTATTGAGTCCCAAAAAGCTGCACAGGCCAAGAGCAGGACACTGCTTTCACTAAGTGACTCCTACTATGTGTTTGGGTGTCTGTATGAATGAAGCTGAGAGCTGTCTGAGAATATTATGTGCTGAAAGTGCACATTTCCTGTCGTCAGTTCCCTGATTCATTCGTTGTCAGTGATTCAGAACCACTGAAGACAGTTCTAGTTCTGCTTTTTCAGGTTTACACTGGTGAAGTTTGGAGTTAATCACTGTATGATGACCTGAGAGGAGGTCATTGTTTTGCTGAGCTTTACAGAAATACAGTTTAACACAATGTCTGGAAGAATTACACTTGACCAAAGAAATTCTTGGAGTCCTTTTGCAACAGACAAGAGTCCGTAAAAGTGATACCAATGTCCCATGTCTTGTTGCACAACTAGACTTTGGTTCTATAAAACTCTGTAAGACGTGAGCAAGTGAGCTGAACCAAATAAAGCCAAATCAATAAAGATTGTAAATAATTTAATAAGTTTCCTGTTGGATTGTGTGTGTGTGTGTGTGTGTGTGTGTGTGTGTGTGTGTGTGTGTGTCTGTGTGTGTGTTTCCAGTTGCTGTCAGTGTGCTGCTGCTCACGCTGTACACCTGCCGTGCTGCAGCCATCAGCCTGAAGGAACACCTGGCTGATTGTCTGGAGGACAAAGATTACGATCAGCTGCTGCAGACTGTGCAGAAAGGCCTCCCACACATTAATACATCTCATCATGTTGTTATTGTCGGAGCTGGCATGGCTGGACTGACAGCTGCCAAGCTACTGCAAGACGCTGGACACAAGGTACAACAGGCAGATACGTGTTATTATAAAAAAAACTACAGCACGACAAAGAACCTTTTCTGTGTTATCCAACATCTTTTGGAGCTAGGGTCCAGCAGAATAACCCACTAGGGAGCCCCAGGTAAACAATTAGCTGCAGGGCCCCATTCAGCTCCCCCTAACCCCTGTAACCACATTAGTTTTGATAATTTGTAATCATTTGATTTTGACCCTCTACAATAAAGAGCCTCAATATCAGGTAAAAATGTAGGAGCCACTCTAAGGCACCTGCTATTCAGTTCATATTAAGTCTTAGTGGTGCAGATCTAGTAGTAGCAATAGTAGCAACATCAATAGTAGTAATAGCTTTAGCAGTAGCATTGATGTTAGCAGCAATATTGGCAGTAGTATTATTCGCAGTATTCGTAGTAGTAGTAGTTAGTAGTCAGTAGTAGCAATAGCTGTAGTAGTAGTACCAGCAGCAGTAGGCAAAAGCAAAAGCAGTAAGACACCTGATTAGTACACCTACTAATATTGAAACATTACATGACTGGCTTTACTTGTATTTATCTGTTTGAACAAGGTGACCATATTAGAGGCTAGTGGTCGTGTTGGAGGACGAGTGGAGACCTACAGGAATCAAGAGGAGGGCTGGTATGCTGAACTGGGAGCCATGAGGATCCCAAGTTTTCACTGGTGAGTTTATGTATTTTAAATATGGTTTGGCAGAATATACATTTCATTGTCAAGGCCTTTGGAGGCTACCAGTGTTGTAACTTGAATTTCAAAAATGATGTAGGTATGTGGGGATGTTACATGTGCCACCATTAAGTGTCTTTCTTAGACAACAACAGTGAAGTAATGAGACCTTGTAGCCACAAGCTAACTCTGCCACCATCACCTCCTCTGTCAACAGCATCGTCCACTGGTTTGCTAAAATGCTGAATGTCAAGCTGAATAAATTCATCATGGATGACCCGAACACCTTTTACCTGGTTAATGGGTTGCGGAAGAGGACGTACACAGTGCAGACAAACCCTGACGTCCTGCAGTACAACGTGTCAAAAAGTGAGAAAGGAAAGTCAGCCGACGAGTTGCTACAGCTAGCTTTACAGAAGGTACGTAAGACAGAGGAAAAGACTTGACTGACACAACGAAATTGCTGCTTTAGCCATTCTGAACCTTCACGTTAAGTGCCTGGTCACACAAGAAAGTTGCACAAATTCACACATCCTTGAAAACTAACCAGACAATAAGTTAACACAATTCAAGCAAATGTATTTGTCACTTTCATAAAGCAGTGTATCATCTTCATAGAAGAGTTATATAAAATTGGATAATGCAGCTAACATGATAGCTTCCTCCATTTTGGACCTTTAGCGTCTTCCTTCAAAGGACACTACTGACAACATGGCTTGTAATTCAACTATAAAAGAAAGCTCCATGGGGATGTAACATTTAGCATCTTAGTTAATCTGTCTCATTTTTGTTTGTGGGCAACCAACCTCCAAGAGCTTCCACTGGTTTGCTTTTTGTGTCAGGCTTGCCATACAGTTGAGTTACACATTCATGGTTCTGTATAGACAGATATCAAAGCTCAGTTTGGGAGTACTCAAGATAACACCATCAGCTCAATCGATGATTCAATTGCCTTCAGTGAAAGTGACTTTTTCCTTTTCTTTTTTGTAGGTGAAAGATTACGTGGAGGCTCATGGCTGCAGGGCTGCGCTGATAAAATATGACCATTATTCTGTGAAGGTAAAACACAACATGATCTCATGAGATCTCATTAGTTATGTGAATCACTACTCATAATTGGGTGTGCCATTTCTAATTGTTTGCCATTTGAAACAGTCAACTAATGGCTAACTTGCATGTTTGAAGAACAGGTTGTCCTGCAAACATTTTAATGTCTCACTATTGTGAGTCACATGATGTGACCTCTAAAAGGAAACCAAATCAATGGGTTAAAACATTAGACAAATTAGATCAGATAAGAGAAGATGGAAATGTTTTTTATATTTTGCTATTAAATAATATATAACAAACTGTCAAACAATTAGAACTGGCCGGGCAATCTGTCCAGAGAAAGCAAGGCAAGTGGTTGCTGAAACTTCCCACCACCTCCATAAGTGTCCATAAATTTATGATTCTTGATGTTTGAAAACCAGACTAGTGAAAAACATTTTATCAACCGATTTCGTTTTAATGAATTTTGAACTTTTGTCTGTTTACCAGGAGTATCTGAAAGAAGAAGGAGGTCTGAGTTCAGAAGCGGTGAGGATGATTGGTGACCTGCTTAACGAACAGAGCCTCATGTACACAGCGCTGACTGAGATGATCTATGACCAGACTGACATCAGTGACAACATTACGTGAGGCCCTACATCCCACACTGTCAACTATTAAAAATGGCCACCATGTTAAAAAACAATTGCCTACAATTGCATGTCCAGCAGACACAGAGCAACATTTGCATTCATTTGGAGTTGTGTTTTTTGGTTACCCAATGAATGTACATCCAGTATTATTCTCAAATATTCATCAATGAGCTGCTTTGGTTTTCACCAACTCCTTAGCTCTTTTAATGCTAAATGCTCCACTGTGTTCACCAGCAAGTCGCTAACTTTGCTGGAGCTGGGCAGGTAGTGTGCAGAGGGTTCAAAACAGAAAATGAAGGCAATACTGTGGTGGATGGAGATAATGTTAGATTGTTTTAGATTTCATTGGCTTCCAGATATTAATCTGACATTGACTCTGGTGTTGGCAGCCTAGACCTTATCTGAACAGAAACAAATTACTGCAGGTTGCTCTCCCAGTCCCAATAATCATCTAAATATTTAACTGTCTATCTTTGCTAAACCACAGTATATGGATATATTGCAAAGTTGCACCTCTCTCTACAAGAATGCATGCAATGAGAGTATGTATTTCATTTTTAAGGTACCATGAAGTGACTGGTGGATCAGACCTTCTCCCCAAAGCTTTTCTGACTGTCCTGGATGTTCCTATTCTTTTCAACTCCAAGGTCAAACGCATCAGCCAGTCAGATAACGGTGTAATCATATCGTACCAGACAGACCAGCAGTCTTCTTTGACTGACCTTCCTGCTGACGTTGTCTTGGTCACAACCACAACCAAAGCAGCCCTTTTCATGGACTTTGAGCCACCTCTCTCCATCAGAAAGATGGAGGCCCTCAGGGGGGTCCACTATGACAGCTCCACTAAAATCATCCTCACCTTCAACGAGACGTTCTGGAAGAACGACGGCATCCAAGGAGGAAAGAGCATCACTGACAGGCCCTCTCGTTACATCTACTACCCCAGCCACAGTTTCCCAAGAAATAAGACCATCGGTGTCCTCCTGGCTTCCTACACCTGGTCTGATGACTCCCTCCTCTTCCAGGGTGCGAGCGACGAAGACCTGAAAGAGATGGCTCTGAGAGATTTGGCGAAGATCCATGGTGAACGTGTCAAGTCTCTCTGCACAGGGGTGGTGGTGAAGAAGTGGAGCGCAGATCCTTACAGCTTGGGCGCCTTCGCTCTCTTCACACCCTACCAGCATTTAGAGTACGCTAAGGAGCTCTTCAGAAGTGAAGGCAGGGTGCACTTTGCTGGTGAACACACAGCCTTCCCTCACGCTTGGATCGAGACATCCATGAAATCTGCAATCCGGGCTGCTACGAACATTACCAACGCTGCACTCTTGAATTCAGAGTCAGCTGAAAGTCCAGCGCGAGATGAACTCTAGGGTGTGGAGAGTTTAGTCCAAACACCTGAGTAAATGGTAAATGGACTGCATCTATATAACGCTTTTCTACGCTTTTGTATCATGTATGTCACATCTCTCAGAATGTTAAGGCTGTGACTTTACCTCACAGAAAAAAATCTGCAACCACAAAATGGCTGCCATTGACGAATCAATGCTTTGTTATTTTGGTGAGTTGAGTGATTGTGAATAGAAAGAGACAGTCCAGTGAAAAATGTGGTATTTTGTTTCAGGTTTACATCATTTCTAAATATTAAAGCTCTCGTCATATTCCAGATGTGTTCATTTGTTAGGTACCATGACTGAGTGGCAGAAGCTGGATCTTTCAAACATGTATCCATTACTTTTAGCTAACTATTGTACCTGCTTATTCCATTATTTGCGCTTTTTATTCCTTACTATTGGCCCTTTAATCTTAGCTTAAGCCATGTATTCATTGTTTTCAGCTACCTCAACTTCACGCTAACTAGTTTTCATTCACTTTCAATGGCAACTTGTGGCTTTAAGGTGTTATAATTGATTCAGGTTGGTGAAAGTGTGTACTGTGCAGTCAGACCAGCATCACACAAATCTGTAATCAGATCGGGATGATTATTTCCCTCTTAACCACAATTCTTTCAAATTAGTTTGAGTACCTCCAGTCAACTGCAGAAGGTACAAATACCCCTCGTCAGGAATACCTTTACTAGAATAAAGGGTTGGGTGATATGACGACGTATACCGTCAGACATTTCGCCATATAATTTATACCCTTTGACTTTAGTATCTCTGGGTGTGCCAGGCCGTTGTAGGCAATGCTGCAAATCACTGAGCAGAAAGAATGATTTTCGGCAATACTGGATTTATATGACTTTTTTGGTTCAATTTGAAATTCAAAAATAGACCCACAAAATATAAAATAATATAATATAATATATATATACAATGAATAGACTGTGATGAAGGATTTTATTCCTTTTGGGCACTCCTACTGGAATAATGAAAACATGTGATGTTCTTTTTTGCAGAAATATTACTGTACGATCAATGGACATTGGTTTTAAGCATTAAAGCATAAGAGTTGCCAAAGAAATCTAAAATATGCAGATATAAAATGTGTTGTATGGATATTAAAATGCAATGTGGTAGAGCTGATACTTAAAGTGTTTTTCTTACTTCCTAAAGAAGATACCATACCTCCAAAGACAAACATGTGGTTATTAAATCTAACATGCAAAACTTGTTTTGTGCAGTGCAGTTGCATTTTTGGCAAAGTTCCCGTAACAGATAACATGCTGCCACCCTGATGGTGATGTTGAGTAATTGTGATCTTTTTTATCTGATCGTGAGATCTGAGGTTAGTGTAGACGCCTGGTTGCAGCAGTGGGTGAATATGAAACTGAACACCAAACACACAAAAAAAAAAAACAGGAAGTAATGCCATTTCAGGTCGCATCAGTCAGGTGAGAAAAAAATCCAGCGTTGAGGAGTACAGAGTATAAAAGAGGACGATGCTTTCTCATCAGGATGCAGTAACATCAGATGTTGTTTTACGCTCATTGAAAGGTAGGACTCCTTTTTATCCAAATTAACTCTCATTCAAATCTCTGTCCTGTTCTTCTTCTTCTTGTACAAGGAGTTATTTTACAAAACACTACATGGCCTCTGTGAGATTGGATGAATCAAGACCCTGAATGGAAAGTTACAGCTACTACTAATAGAAAAGAATAAAAAATAAGATTCAAATATCAAAACATTGCAAACTGAAATATATGTGAGTAAAAAATAAGTAAAAAGACATATGCATAAAATAGCATCAGCAAAAAAGATTAATGTAAAATGAAAATATGCTTAAAATATTAACTGTCTGCAATAGTATATATTTTAAATATAATAATAGCAATATAAAATACAACACACATGTAAATTTAAACAATATACTGGATGCAAAACAATTTATATTATGAATGTTGTTAATAGGTATACAGAAAGTGTAAAATACTGGAGACGCTACTAATAATACTATGACAAAAGTTTTTGGTGCTTTTGTGGTGTGTTTCTTATTAATTATTGCAATTTTATGTAAATGTTTTTTGTTATTGAACTGTGCCACTTATAAAACCATAAGCAACAATCTCATGTAGAATATAGCATCCATTTCAACAGTTTGTCTCTTTTATGTTTTTATGTCTCTCCTCCTCTTCCTCGTGTCACCGAAGACAAAAGCTGAGATGGATCCACATGTGCTGAAGTGGAAATTATGTGAGTGTTTTGCAGCGATGATGTGTTTTCTTTTATTCAGACAAAGCACTAAATAAAAAACATTAAACTGAAATTTCATTACCAATCTAAACTCATCTCTCAGACTGCCCCTCAGCCATGTTGGTATTCAGTTTTACAGACTGATGGATTGAATTTGGTTTGAATTCCTTAGTAATTATTCTGTGCTGTATGTGCATATTTAGCTGTCGTCGGTTCCTTGATCTTTTTCCCCGTCTGTAGTTTTGACTCTCTGAAGGAATGACCTCTGCACTGCAGTTCTGCTTACCCTGGGTACAGTTTTACTTTCATCACTGCATGATGAAATGAGGAGAGGAGCAAATATGTCTGGTACAAGAAGTGGGATTTTCCAAAGTAAACTCACTCACTTTTGACTGCGTGTAATTTTCGGAACTGAAAATTCTTCAGTTGGGCTCATTTTAGTATAAGTATAATAATAATAATAATAAACTTTATTTATATTGCACCTTTCATACAGGGGGTGCAGCTCAAAGTGAAGAAACAAGACAATAAATAAAAACAGGCAAATTAATAACGAACAAAGAAAAGAGGCAGCGAACAGCTAGAACAGGTATGCTAAGAACAAGATAATATGTGAAAGATGAAACAAAACAAAGGAAGAGTGACAGTTAAAAGCACTGCTGAATAAAGACGTTTTCATTTGTCATTTTAAAATGTTCACAGAGCTTGCATCTCCTCTGGCCTCGGGGAGGGACTTCCATAGTTTTGGTGCAGAGTTAAAAAAGGCTGAGCTGCCAATTTTCTTATTTGTGTGAAAGTTTGTTTTGTTTTAAAACTGCAGCAGAGGATCAAAGAGGCCGTAGTCATGTAGGCCGGTCCCAAACCATTAAGAGTCTTGTTAACAAGTAAAAGAACTTTAAAATCAATCCTAAAAAGACACTGGGAGCCAGTGCAGGTTAGCTAAAACTGGGGTGATACGCTCTCTGTGAATGCACACTGCTATTTCACATTTAATCATATCATGGAGAGATCCACAGCTGTAGATGTCTGAGCAGCTGTCCTGGTACTGCACTACAGTAACCAAGGGTCAGCTTGTTTTGTTGAACATTCATTGTTCAAGATGAAGACAAGACTAGATGTTCAATATTTAAAACAGCATGTGGCAGATGTTACACTCACATGTCACACTGTGGAAAGTCCAGGTTTATTTTTAGCTGGAGAAGTAATACTGATATCTTGTGAAGAAAGAGTGATTTTTTTATTGAAACATCCATATATTTGCTGCAAGTTTTATTTGTAGATTTTGGTTCAATTAGTGTAATTAGTTAATTAGTTAATTCAGTTAATTATTTTCAAGTAATTCCTAGATTAACCTAAAGAGCAGGAAGCTGACATTTGTCTACAGGGAAGCATACAGTTCAAAATATATGGAGACTAGAGTTTCCATGAATAATGAATCAATATTTACTTTGGTTTCAGTTGAGCTTTACATTCAAGGAAATTCCTATTTTCTGTACAATTAGTACCAAATTCCATCGTTATTTACACAAAACTTCCAAGGAAATGTTTAGAAAATGACAAATAAAGCAATACCAAATATGTATTGTTCCCATAGACTGAATGATTAGAATGTAAATTAAAACATATATATATGTATATAACAAAATAGTTAAATCATAAAATGTTAGTAATTCAGGTATAATCATGCAGTCCTAAAATACAAGTTGAAGTTTCATAGAGCCAAAGTAAAAACAGAACTTCCTGGGTTTTTCCAGAATTAAGAAAACCTCATTTAAAATCCCATCGACATTTCTAACCAGCACATTTCTGCCTCGCAACATACAGTAACGTCACCACGGCAAGTCAAACGTCACGGCTCGGCAAAAGAGGAGAGTCCACGTGCAAGTCATCCAGACGTTTCTGTTATAACAGCAGGACAGAGAGGACGTTTACTGACAGCAGAGAGTCCAGCTAGAGAGCTGTAAAAATGACTTTAGAAGAGTGTTGGTGAATTTTAAGTTTTCATGGAAACTGCAGAGCCCCCGTATACGGGGGCAAGACCGCCCACGCGTATGCAAACGCATCACAGGGCATTTAAAAAACGTGACAACATAGTCATACGACACACCGTTTTGACCAATAGAAGCTCGACCAGTAAACCAGCGTAACCATTTCTACCTAAACGAAACACAAATCAAACACCAGGCAACTGACTGACTGTATCGCAAAAAGCGTTCTCCGTCTGCGGTCCTGATATCGTAATGTCTCTGGGTCATTTTGAGTCGATTCCAGCCATTTTCTGTTCATTTGCATGTCATGGGGAAGGAATTGCAGTAAGCCGACGGCCCAGCCTTCCATGCGAACACACGGTCTATGTCTCCATCTAGTGGTTGAATCGTAGCATTGACACAGATTTACTCAAGTGTACTACTTTGTAGAGGTCCTGGCCTTTCAATAGAGGGGTGAACCGTCCATATCGACCAACGGGATCCCGAGATATTGATGCGCGTCATGACAGTATCAGCTCAGGTTAGTTTAGATCATTACGCACCAATCACAAGGCAAATAACGGACAATAACATGTTATAATAACATTGTACAATTTCTGGTTTCTAAACATGACTCCACTGAGATCTCTCTAACTTTGCTCTGCTTCACTTGATGAGACTCTATCTTGGCACAGGTAATGTTTAGATGTTGTACTATGGTTTGCTAGAGGCTTTGGGCTGCAACTGCATAATTCCAGGGGGATATTCACTCTAAAAGTGTACAATGTTGTTAGGCGGAAATGAAATATTTCATTTATTCTGTCTTCCATCTCCATTTACCCTGATCCAGTAACATCTATACTGATGCTTACACCTCTGCAGAAATCTCACGTGTTATCTTTATTATGATACCAAGATTATTCATATAGACCTTGTAGTTGCAGAGATATACTCTATTCATTTTGGGCATGTCATTTTCAAGCAGGGGACTGAGCCAGAGGCCTAGGGATTAGGAAGTTAAACTACAGTTACAAAATTAAGCATTTGTTTTTTGAGGTTTCAGCTGCTATTAGCGAGTGCTGTAGATGGCAATTTGTCTTAGAATATGGAAAGTAAACCCCAGGAACAGGTTTGGTTTTTCAGAAAGGCTGAGAAAGAAATGATAAATGAGAGTCATGACTTTTTTAGCTGAATTTATATCCCAAGATCAAGGAAGGTTCAAAGTCTTTTAATATGAGATCGTTGTTGGAGTAAGTGGTGTGTTTCCCTCTGTGTGTGTTTGTGTGTTTCCAGTTGCTGTCAGTGTGCTGCTGCTCACACTGTACACCTGCCGTGCTGCAGCCGTCAGCCTGAAGGAACACCTGGCTGATTGTCTGAATGACACAGACTATGATCAGCTGCTGCAGACTGTGCAGAACGGCCTCCCACACATGAATACATCTCATCATGTTGTTATTGTCGGAGCTGGCGTGGCTGGACTGACAGCTGCCAAACTACTGCAAGACGCTGGACACAAGGTACATGCAACAGGTCAATACTTTAAAGCTACTTTGATGGTTTTGTTGGCCACCAGGGGGCAGAAAAACACTGAAACAAACTGACAGATATGCAGACACCTATGACTGAGCACTTTATTTATCTGTTTGAACAAGGTGACCATATTAGAGGCCAGTAGTCGTGTTGGGGGACGGGTGGAGACCTACAGGAATGAAGAGGAGGGCTGGTATGCTGAACTGGGAGCCATGAGGATCCCAAGTTTTCACTAGTGAGTGAAAATGTTTTGCTCTCAAAGGAATGTCTGTTTTAAAACAATACAAGTGTTTGAACCTTTAGCTAGTCAAAAATGTTACTTGTGGCTTAGTTAGCATGAGCAGCAATAACTAACTACTTGAGGATCATCAACAGAAAATCCAACACTCTATAACAGGTGATGTTTTGGGAGTGCACAGTGTGAACATGCTGCAGCGGTTAGCTCTTGTTAGCAACGGCTGTTTGTTCACTGTCTTGACTCACATTTTCCAAACTTTCCAGTCACAAGCTCATCACCTCATCTCTTCACAGCATCGTCCGCTGGTTTGCTAAAGAACTGGGGGTCAAGCTGAATCCATTTGTCATGGATGACAACAACACCTTTTACTATGTCCACGGGCTGCGGAAGAAGACGTACGCAGTGAAAGCAAACCCCGACATCCTGAAGTATGACCTGCCGATGAGCGAGAGGGGGAGGTCAGCCGACCAGCTGCTGCAGCAAGCTTTGCAGAAGGTACTCTATGTAAGAGGAAAGGAAGGAGTGATGCAGTACCTGGTCTGTTGTAGGGGCATGTGATACCAATGTGTTGTGTTCCATCAAGTTTTTAACATGTCATGGTCACAGTGCATATAATATGAACATGTATTTCAACAGCATTTGAAATTTTAATCTAAATACACTTTGAAATATAATAATTTAAATGCTCAGTTCCAACCTGTAGGCCTAAGTATTAAACCAGATTCAGCCCAGTTTTAGAGGCACCTTTTGAGCTGCAAATCACCAAGTCATTGTTTGAAGAGTTATTTTGTTTTCTGCATTACCCTAAAACATCTACAACAGAGCCTAACTAAAAGAACACATCTCTTTTAGTTAAACTGTGGTGTTGGGTAGCAGTGGTGGATGACTGGGTGTGTATGGAGACACCACTGTAAGTAACACCTGGATGTCTTTTCTGTAGGTGAAAGATGAAGTGGAGGCACATGGCTGCCCAGCTGCGCTAGAGAAGTACGACCACTATTCTGTGAAGGTAAATCACAACTTGATGAAATTCTGAATACAAAACACAAGACTGTGTGAGTGGAACCAAATGGTGAGAATTACGTTCCTCCAATGCAAAGTGGACTAGGATATGGGACAATGCAACAAGTTTTCAGCTGTTCAGTTTTTCAAAAGATTAGCTAAAAGAAAGAGAAGAAAGGAACATGTTGAACATGAATGTAAAAAGCATTGGTGTGTTGTTTCACAGGAGTATCTGAAGACAGAAGGCGGTCTGAGTCCAGAAGCGGTGAGGATGATCGGAGACTTGCTCAATGAACAGAGCCTCATGCACTTGGCGCTGACTGAGCTGATCTACCTCGAGAGCGACGTCAACGACACCAACTCGTAAGATTTGTTGATTTAACACAGTTCTGCATTTACATTTATCCAGAAAGATGTTAGGAAGGTGTTAAGTTCTTGTTTAAAACCAGGGTGCACTGTTGATAGCTGTTTCAAATGGCCACACTTCAATGCGGAGCGAAATGCCAGCCGTCAATTTAATTAAATGAGACTACAAATGTGTCTTTTTGTGTTGAAGGTATGATGAAGTGACTGGTGGGACAGATCGCCTAACCACAGCACTTCTCACTGTCCTTGATGGCCCCATCTTCCTCAACTCTAAAGTCAAACGTATCAGCCAATCAGATAAGGGTGTAATTGTATCATATCAGACAAGCGGCCAGTCCTCTTTGACAAACCTTCATGGCGACTTCGTCCTGGTGACAACCACAGCCAGAGCAGCCCTCTTCATTGACTTTGAACCACCTCTCTCCTTCGACAAAATTGAGGCCCTGAGGGGGGTCCACTATGAAAGCTCCACTAAAATCATCCTCACCTTCAACGAGACGTTCTGGAAGAACGACGGCATCCAAGGAGGAAAGAGCATCACTGACGGGCCCTCTCGTTACATCTACTACCCCAGCCACAGTTTCCCAAGAAATAAGACCATCGGCGTCCTCCTGGCTTCCTACACCTGGTCTGACGACTCCCTCCTCTTCCACGGTGCAAGCGACGAAGACCTGAAAGAGATGGCTCTGAGAGATTTGGCGAAGATCCATGGTGAACGTGTCAAGTCTCTCTGCACAGGGGTGGTCGTGAAGAGGTGGAGCATAGATCCTTACAGCTTGGGCGCCTTCGCTCTCTTCACACCCTACCAGCATTTAGAGTACGCTAAGGAGCTCTTCAGAAGTGAAGGCAGGGTGCACTTTGCTGGTGAACACACAGCCTTCCCTCACGCTTGGATCGAGACATCCATGAAATCTGCAATCAGGGCTGCTACGAACATTACCAAAGCGTCAGCTAGAACTTATCTCCACGACGAACTGTAGGCTCTTAAATCTAACACTTTTGCTTGATTATTGCAGTGCTTGCCTTAAGGGTGAGGCTCATGGTGATGCCTTTTCAAACTGGTGGATTTTTGGCAATGAAAGATGGCTTTATGTTGTGAGGCAACAGTATAATCAGATGTCATACACTTACACTTAACTGCTTTAGCGATAACTACAATCAATAGTATGTGCACCACTAATGTTCCTCCAAGCTTGATATTTATGTCGTGGTCATTTCTGTCTGTGTGATCAAAAAGGTGCTCGGGTAAAACTTTACCCTCTACTTTGAACATTTTTGAACTCATGGTAAGAGAACGCTTCTCCATAACTACAAGACAATGCACAGATGAATTGGAAGCATTACAGTAACATAAAATACAGATTTGTCATTTTCAAAATTGACATTCATACATTACAAACTTGTGTCTGCCTTCTTACTTTGGTACAAACTGAAAATGATCAGTTTTGGGGCACGTGACTTTATGTGTTGCATATGTCAGGATCTTTAACTTTGCAAACAACTTATATCTTCCAATAAACATGATGTTCACAAAACCAAACCACAACAAATGGCTCTCATTTATTAATCTTTTATTTTGCTGTTAAGTGATTATACACATCAACAGGCAGTGAATTACAATGAACAACATTGACAAATGGTAAATATATATAGAGAAAGACCAAGTGACAGTATAATAAGTAGTTTGTGGTCTCAAATTACTTAGTTTGTGCATAGAAATAAGTAACTGTTATCCTTGTCCTCTCAATATTCTTGTTAAACATTTATCAATTCTGGCCATCTTTGGCTGCTATTACTTGGGTGCAAATATACAGTGAAAGTTGTTAGGCAATGGACAACCCCTTTTGGGACTTTCTGTATATGCAGATGATATGACTTGCTCTGTTTCCTTTGTTTTATCCAATGATATCACATCTAACCTTCTAAGATACAACTTGCTATAATTAGTTCTAGTTTATTGTCTAAAGTTTTCTTCTAGGGAAACATACTCAAATAATTTAATAGAATTCTCCTCAAATCCAGTCGTGTCTTTAGTCATTGCTTTAACGGCAACAGGGCAGTTTCCCTGCTCTGTGTAGAAACAGCAGAGGTAAAGCCAAACTGCTGGGCAACTGAGTTAACCAGTTTGTGGATATCAGCACCACACACCCAGCTGTGTAACTCAGCAGCTGTGAGGTATCCAGAGCAAGACCAACAAGCAACCCTGCAAACCACAGCCACAGCACTCCCATTATGGCCACGACTGTGTGGAAAGCCCTCTGCTTTGATTGGTCGACCCGCTCCCTGTTCCCACCCACTTCCCCCGGCCCTGGACGAATCAGAACACAGAGAACACGAAGGCTGCAGAAAGAGATGACAATTAAAGAGAAGACCAATGAGCAGAAATTTGGGACGGAATATTAGGGATGTGCAGAGCTGTGACACCGTTCCATCCTAAGCACAGCAGCCAAACACACCCAATGCTTATGTTTCTGATCCTGACCCCACCTGACCGTCTCAGCCCCAGGTAGGTGACGGGGTGAACAACAGCCAGGTATCGCTCCACACAGGTCAGGATGTGAAAGAACATCTCTCCAGGGAAAGTAAAACAAGATACATACAACCCCACTTTGGTCAACTGTGAGAGACCAGTGTATTTGCCACAAAAGAAGAATGCAATCCCCAAAGCAAAGATCAGCTCCAGAGCAGCCATGTGGTAGGTGAAGATGTCGGAGTGGCTCGTTGTTGCAAAGGAGCGCTGCTGCCGCCATCGATGGTGACCCAGGTAGAGGACGAGGATGGAGAAAGGGAGGAGGAGTGAGATCTTGGTGACAACAAAGGTAATGGAGATGACAAGTCCAGCTCTGGTGTCTAGGCAGTGGTACAAAGCATTGGGGGAGGAGGAAGAGGAGTTGACTGACATATTGGTTTGCATGGTTTTGCTTTAATGGAGGAAAGGGAGAAAAGCGGAACAAAGATAAATTAAATGAGACAAAATGTTCTCCATTCACCTTCATTTCACAGAAGACTGCAAAAGTATGAAAGTGTCACCATACCGAAAAAAATATTTGCCAAGTTTCAACATTTAAAAGAGAAAATGGAAGTTAATGGAAAATCTTTAACTTTATATAAAAGTGTCTTCTTATTACAACATACAGACTTACATAATAAGAAGACAATCGGGAAAAAGGCTGAAGTTGGTCGAGTATATGGAGTTTTAGTAAAACTCTCGTTTGACCCCAACTTGAGTCAATGACCAGTGGAAAATGTTAACTGTAAGTGGTAATTTCTATACACACAAAGAGACACAACATTGGATAATATCCATAGAAAAGCAGGCATTTAAAAATATTAACTGAAAAACATTTTGTAATTGAAGGACACTCACCTTGTCAGCAGTGTTTGTTTCGTTCTCCTGCACGTCCAAACTCACTGACTGCTGTTCACTACTATTTGATCCTAATATGTATTCATGCTTCTGTTTGTGAGTGTATTAGTGGCACCCATGTGTCAAAGTGACAGACAGCAGCACTTTTGCATGCTGTCAAACAAATGATTTTGTGTCACTCTATCCTGTAAATCGTGGTAGGCAAATTTTCTTCTCACAATATTTATCCACTCAGAGGTCAGAGCGCCAGGTCAGCTGCTGATGAGCATTACTGGTAGTGATCTTGAATTGGTTAGATTTGTGGATTTTGTGTTAAAATCTGTATTATTTATTCCCTAATCCTCAATTTTGACCAAGAACCCAAACCTCTGGTTGCCATTTTTGGCACCACTGGAGATGATGACGTGCGCCTGACTCCAATCAAATGCCGCACACTGTCCTTCGCCTCTCTTTTGGCCAGACGTGCAGTATTACTAAGATGGAGGGATGCTACCCCGCCCACCCACCACGGATGTTATCTCCTGTCTAAACCTCAAAAAGATGCGCTACTCAGTTTGTGACTCAAACAAAAAGGTCTGGGGACCTTTCCTAAAATACTTTCAGAACCTACAGTCAAACTAAAGACTTCACTCACTTTCTTTTTGTCTCTGTTAATTTCTGTCAGTAATATAATCTTACTGCAGAAGGGATGATTTAACAGTAACTCTTACATTTACAATCAATGCATGGTTCTTTTACATGAAGCTCCAAACATTAAGCATTTGAATCATTTGTGGTATTAAAATACAGACAGGAAATCGCATCAATAAAATAAGTCAATGTACACACAAATGTTGCTGATTCAAGGTTTATTTATCTATATCTATATCTGCCGCACAGTATATTTACAGTATGTATCAACATCTATATGCACAAACCATATATAAACAACTTATAGAGCACAAACACCACAAACATCGATGGTGTTATCTCATTAAAAAGAACCAGGCCTAGAGTTGATCCCTGTGGTACACCAAACGTACCTACTAAAAAGTCCAGATGAATGTTTAGTTACAGGTTAACAAAGAAACTTTAGCCCATCAGTTAGCAGCGCCAGTGTCATCCTCTAATCTTTCCATCATGGTTAAAGAATATAAAAAGTTAACAATGCTAAAGCTGTTCCACCCAAAACCACAGGGACAAAAAAACACATATACGTACATACTGTAGATTACAATGTAGGTTTTGGATCTAACAACAATATATTATAGTGTAATTCAGTCTTATCTCATACAATCTAATTTTACTCCTCTACTCCAATCCAATCCTCATCCTGATTCAGTATTGTGTTTACAGCCTGGTAGTTTTCCTGCTTTGTGTAGAAACAGCAAAGGTAACACCAGACTGCTGGGCAGATTCATCCACACTGTGGCTGACTTCGCCACACACTGAACGCTGTAGCTCACTGTTGGTGAGAAGCCCACCACAGTACAAACCAGATTCCCTCCAAACCTCAACAACAGCACTGCTGTTATGATTATGATGGTGTGGAAAGCCCTCTGCTTTGATTGGTCAACCCGCACCCTGTCCCCACTTGCCTCTCCTGGCCGTGGGCGAATCAGAACACAGAGAACAGAAAGGCTGCTGAAAGTCACAGCAATTAAAAAGACGGCTAGTAGGAAGGTACTTGGTATAAGGCTGTACTCAGGGAAGTTAAAGAACAGGATCAATAAACCCACCCCTAAAAAGCATTGCAGCCAAACAAACCCAGAGCTGATATTTCTGATGCGGACCCCTTCCACCTGTCTCAGTCTCAGGTAGGTGATGGGGTGAACAACAGCCAGGTAGCGCTCCACACAGGTCAGGATGAGGAAGAGCATCTGTCCATACCAGGGGAAAGCCCCAATGAAGGTCCCCACCCACATCATCACAGGTCGACTGGTGAAGCCGCCGCAAAGGCCGATGGTATACCCTAATATTCCAATCAGCTCCATGACAGCCATGTTGTAGGTGACGAAGTCAGAGAGACTCACAACTGCTGCTGAGGAAACAGATCGCTGTTGTTTCCATCGCTGGAATCCCAGATTGAGGACAAAGACAGAGAGAGGGAGGAGGAGGAGGGTGTTGGTAATGATGAAGGCAGTGTACATGTGCACAGCAATGATCACGTCATAGCATGGAGGGAGATAGAGGGAGGAGTTGGAGGAGGAGTAGTTGACTGACATTTTCAAACAGTAGACGCCTGAAGAGGAGGAGAGACAGAGAGAATGAGAGAAAAAGAGAAATAAGACACATGAAATTACTGAAATCAACTGTGTGATAAGAGTCTACAGCCATGCCAACAGGCTCATAATGACAATGCTAACATGCTGATGTGAAGCATGATTAATGTTTACCATGTTCACCATCTTCATTTAGCACGTTAGCATGCTAACATTTGGTAATTAGCCCTAAACACAAAGTACACCTGAGGCTGATGGGAATGTTATGTTTTGCAGGTATTTGGTCATAAACCAAAATGTTGGACATGTTATAATGTTGGCCTGATGATGGCGCTAGATGAAAAGTCAGAGGATCACCAAAGTTAATACAATTCATCCTGAGGGAAACATGAATGCCTGAACATAATTTCATGGCCATATCCAATAGCTGTCGAGACATTTAACTCAAAACCACAAATGTCAACCTCGTGGTGGCGCTAGAGGAAAAGTAAGGGGATCACCAAAGTCAGTATACATAGACTGGGAACCATAGATATCTGCACCAAATTTTGTGCCAATCCCTCCAATAGGTGTTGAGGGGATCCGAATTCCTGTTCTGGGCACAATAAGACTACAGCATTTCATGGCAATTCATTTAATAGTTGTTGAGATCTTTCAGTCTGGACCAAAGTGGTGGACTGACCGACAACTGACATTGCCTCCCTAAAGCTATGCACCTAGCATAGAAGGACTAAAAGGTTTACCATATCACATTTATTGCTAAGATGGTTGAACTGACTTGAATATCCCTAAAGATATTATACTATACTAAATGTTATGGAATTTAAACTGTTTACAAATGAGCTAACTAGCTTCCAACTAGTATAAATGAAAATTTGTTGATGGTTACAAAACAATCAAGAATGTCAGATAAGGATCAAGAATGTCAGATGATCCCATAAATCTGGTGCCATTGTGCATAACACACTTGAAGAAATATCACAGAAATGAGTACAAATGCTCTTGCTGCAAGCTATTAAAATTATTGGGCGTGGCCCATGACATTTTAGTTTAAAACTTGTCATTCAGGACATTCAAGTTACATATGAATCCATCAATGTAAGCCCAAACACAATTGATAGTTAATACATGTAGTGGGTGTGGCCTACAATATTTTGGCTTAGTACTCGACTTGTAATTGGACTATTTATGTAGCACTTTATGTTTTTAAGTCCAACTAAAATGAAATTGCACATATTTATGTGTAATTACATAAATTGCTGTCTATATACGTTTCCCTTTGGATTAATATTAAGATCCTGTAGCTTGCAGGGATAGCTGCCTCAAAATAAAGCCAGCTCATCTCTTGGCCCTCATTGCATCTATATTTTTAAATTATTATTTAATTTAAACAGAGACCAATGAAAGACTTTATATTTTTGTCACCAACAAAAAGAACATCTTTAAAGTTTTAAAAACTTTGCTGCTTTTCCTGTAAATGTCTTGAGCCTTTTGACGTAGTATCAGCTGCTATTGTCTCAGTTTTAATACACAAATTGATAAAACATTAATAATTAAATCCACAATAAGATGATTAAAAAACTCCCACCTTACCTAAAGTGTTGCTTTCTGATCTTCCTTCTCCTGTGGCATTGACTGCTGTGTGGGGGTTTGCAATCCAAATGTGCATTGGTGTGTGTGTGTGTGTGTGTGTGTGTGTGTGCATCTATGTAGTGTTTCATGTGTGTGTATATGTAAAGTGTAGTTGGGGGGGCAGGTCTGTGTATTTTCTTTCAAATGGAAAAACCAATAATCATCAGTCATTTTGTTTGTGATTCTTGCAGCATGGAAATGATTACTGCCACATTGGCTCTGGCAGATTTGATGGATCATTCCGTTCTCCTGAAAGTCTGAGAGACTTACATGAGTTGCTGTGTCATCTGTTCTTTTATATGAAGTCATTATAACAAGCAAATTATTCTCTGTCAGTGTTTACTAAGCTGTGCAAATTTCATTCAAAGGTTAGGTAGACCACAGTTTCTTCTCCTGCACACCTCTGCGCTCTTTTCAGCCAACAGACGCACAGTAAATTAAGTGGAAACCAGTTTTTGTAAGTAGGTAAGAGGAACCACACTTACAACCAACATGAAACTGTAACACCTGATAAACAGCTGACAGAAGTCCCCCACTTCCCCAGGTTTTCCAAAAACAAACTTTGATGAATAAAACTACAACATATTCTGTACATTTCTGCCACTAAAACTGTTTTTATTGACTGGATGGACTGACTAGCTGGGCTACTGGTGTAGCACGTTATATACATTATAAATGAGAACTGGATACCAGATTCAAAGATGGCGCCCACTCACTTGAATGAAAATTGCTTGCAAAGTGCATGAGCTAAAAATATTTTCTAGCTTCTGCGTAGTACGGCCCACTGCACATGCTCATTAGTGTTTCTCCTGCTGGCTTACACTGAGGGAACGTCACGCACATAAGAATAACTTTTCTAGGCTCTGGGAAAGTTTTGTGAATATAAAACCTCCATGGATTAAAAATTCAGAATGCAGAGGATTCAGTTGGAGGTGTCCTGTCAACAGTTTATAAGGGTGGTCTACGGGGGTCTACAGGGGAAATGGTCTTTGGGCTGCAGGGGATTTTTTTTTGTTGCAATACTGCGATTGGCCACTAGAGTAAATTGGTGGTGCCGTATCCAGCTCTTTTAATACATCCATGGTGAAGCCAGCCAGCTAGTGATATCGTCCTGTATGATAGTAGTCGTTTTTACTGATTTATGGTGAATAAATTAACTGAGTGTCCACAGCATCTTTTAATTACATAATCACATATGTGATGCAGCAATGCATGGGCTGACAAACCTCAGATGACTAATGATGACTAAATGAAGTGATTTTGTATATGCAAGGACTGTATATTAAAATGAAATTGATTACTTTCTAATAAACTGATCACAATCGGTGGTGCATCAGGCGTGGTCCTGCAAAACCAGGGTTACTGATACTGAACGAGTTCACATGGAGGACATGTTCCCAGAACATAAGTCTTGTGTGTGAAGTGACTGCCGCTGCTCATACATCATTTAGTCTAGATGTTTGACACGTTTCAAATGACATGCAAACTGAAACTGCTGCTTATTTAAATCAGAACACCTGTGTTTACTCCGTTTGGCTCTGTGTTTACATGCTGGTGTCATTTAGAAATGTCGTCTTGACTATATTAGTCAATATCTGGTTTTGATCTCATTTATAAAAATAGATTTTTAAGTGTGTGAGCCCCAGAACTAGTCAGTCAAATGATCTCAAAATGTACTAGCAAAGGAGCCAGTACAAGAACAACATTCAGTCAGTCCTCTTTTCCTGTTAAAGGCCCACAGATTTGGAAACAATTAATGAAATTTGGTCTGTTTCCTTAATGCTGTATAGAAACTGTCTTTCCATTTCCCTGTGTCTGTGTGCAGGTGTGATTTTGGTGACTTCAGAAACAACAAACTGGATCTGGCCGGCCCCAAAGCCGCCAACGTAGATATACAAATATCAGCCAAACACGCTGAGATTGTTCAATATGCAGAAAACCAAACCACAACAAATGGCTGCCATTTAGGAATCAATGCTTTATTTCAATGTTGAGTGTGTGTGTGAATATTAAAGCGACAGTCCATACCAGTGAACAGACATGACAGATAGTAAATACAGAGAGAGAAAGAGCAGGCAAGTGACACTGTAAGAAATGGATCAGTCTTTTAAGAGCTGAGTTCCAAAACACTACATATCCATTTGAGGGGGGAAAAAATGATGTACAATGTTGGTTATCTCATGGTGCAAACCGGCAATGAAGCCACTTGTGTAAATATCTGAAATGAAAAATGTGGATTTTTTCTGTTGTGTTGATTAAGATGTTTTTTGTAAGATTATTTGAACAGTTTTCCAATAGTGAAATGTTCAGAACAAAAGTTCCCTCAAATGGATGTGTAGTCTACAAATGAACTATTTATTTGAAGTGGTTATTAGCTAACTCTTACTTATGTTTGCAGTAAATTTCAAATCAAGATTACTGAGAAGGCAATTCCATCAGATCAACTTTGAAAATAACATTCATATGTATTACTGACATTAAGGCTGAATCTCCAACAAACAAGGCCCAGATTACTTCAAGAAACACAGCCTGATTTTGTTGAAACAATCAATAGCGCCAACAAATCCAAAAACCTTCTCCCAGCTCACTGCTGATGAGCGAAGTTGGAGATTTAGCAGCACTACTGGGCGCTTCAACAAAGTCAGAGAATGTACTTTTAACACACTCTAACAGACAATCTGCACAATTAGAGAAACAATATGAACTCTTTTGGGACAACTTTCATTTTAATCTATTATTCTTATTGAACATGCACTTATCACAATGTTTTTAAAAACTATTTTGTCTTAGCTATCTGGCAAAGGGACGGCTAGCATTGTTAGCATTCATTAAAATCAATGGCTACAAACAACCAAAAACTACTGAGTTAGCTTATAACTAGTTGCACCCTTTGTTACAAAACAGACAGTATTAGCATTTCAAAATAAACCTCCTGACCTGGACAGGTCATGGTTTATAGGCTTGGTCATTGTACTGTACTGTTGTATTCTTAGTTACAGCAAACTTATTAGCTTTATGTTTTAAGTGTCCATTGGTTTCAATCAGAAATGCAACGCTAACAAGCTGTTTTTGCTAACTGGCTAGCTGGATTATTTTTCCCCCACAGCATGACAACTTTCATTTGACAAAAAATAATAGAATAAAACTTTAAATGCTGATTTGTCCACTCTCAACAGTCAGTCTAAAATGTATCAAATACCAACAATCATATTTTGATTCAACAAAACAGACAAAATGTACAAAAAGAAGAAATATAATGGGCACTTAAGAATTTCAATGCACACGGTGGAACAGAATCAAATGGCAAGATAGAAAGATTAAAATGACTAAATAAATAAATAAATAGTAATAACTTACATAAAGGTCACTAAAAACATTTGATCAGCTGTGAACATAGTATATAATGACTGATTATTGTTTTTTTTCTTCCTGCTTCAATAGACTGATAGACAACATCATGTAAATAACTGATCGGACATCACTTTCTCTACCACAAACATCTGTTAGTCGACGTAAGATGTTTCCTGTATATTGATGATAAAGGTTAAACCTGTCCAGCTGAATTTGATGTGAGTAACTTAAATGTTTTTCTTGCCTATTTAATAATTGATGTAAATGCTTTGTATTACTATTATTACTTTCATATAGCACTTTTTTCCAAAAGTAATTTGTAAATGCTTTGCAATGTCACATTTGTCTCATGACCTTTACTGTACTTAATGTTACTGTGAATCTTCTTAGGTGCGGGTGAAATGTTTTTTAATGGGAGCTTACAGTTGAAATCCGTAGTGGTTTGATGTTAACGATCACATAATACAGAGGCATGCTTCTAGAACACTGAGGCATTGTTTTATGGGTGATGAGAAGAACATGTGGAATTGTATAAGCCGGCACTTCTCAGAGTTCTTAAACCATTCTAGAATCCTTGGCAATGTTGAAGAATGAATCGAAACATTCTAGAATTTCCTCCCCGGCCTCTTGACTTGCGTTACCGAGACGGTGAGCAGAAACGAGTGTGTAAAAATGTTACTGATTCCAAATATGTTAATTAATTTTACATGATATTATTAAAGGTATTCTCACAAATATATAGGATAGATTTATAGCCTTTTTTATTCTCCTTGCAGCTGATTTCTCAGGAAAAATATATTAACACTCAAACCAAGCATAGATAGACAATGCTGCTCATCAAAGCTACCGTGTCAATCAACCTAATGAATCAATCATTCAGACAATCAGAATCAGAGTCAAGCAATCACTTCGAATGATGAATCTATTGCTAAGACTTGTAAAGAATACTAGCACATGGCAAGAAACAAAATAAACATTCCATATTCAGACAATCCTAATGTACAAACAATGGACAACAGGCTAAAAGTGGCCCATGTCTTAGTCTAATAATGTTTTTTCATGACCATAGCATCTTCGTTCAACGATATAGTCAATGGAAATTTGGATGGGCGAGGATACCCTTCTTAAGCAATTCCTTGCTTCATACTTACAGATTTACACATCCACTGCTGGGAGTTTCCCAGTACAACCAAAGTTAAGTGCTTTGCTCACAGGCTCCCTGACAAGCTCTAAGAGTTGGCAGCTAATGTTAGCTTCCAAATGTTAGAGTTAGTGTTGGTGTACAAATGGAAACTACGGTACAAAAGCCAAAGGGGAAATCTGTGGTAATGACCTGGAGTAACAAATGATATCAAACCAAGACGTAGACCTCTTTTAGCTCACTGGCCATGATTGTGTCTATTACATACAATATGAGAAGGCAGACCATTAGAAAACTTCTAATCCTCCAATCCATTCTCTCCAAAACACCATCTTTTATTTATTCATGCCTTTGATACTTCTTCGATCCCTTTATTCATCATTAACTCCATTGTGGGTTGAGGAAGCAGTGGTTTCCAAAGACGTTTTGGTCATCCCCTTTTGCAACCCTTATTTGTTCTTCCTTTCTTTTTAAAGCCTTTTTTCTTCCACTCCTCCACTTTTCTAATCATTGCCAAACTGGGAGAAAGAGGGAACTTCACATCACGAATCAGTCGTTGCATAACTGTTTTTAGTCCAGCCTTGCATCACTTCTGCATCCCATTCTGCGATTTTTCTCAGATTTGCATGAGGGTAGCAAACTCTTAAATCCATCATCTTTCCCCATCAAAGATGTCAAAACTAGATCATATTTTCATTGAGGTTAATGATGTAATGATGATTCTTCTTCTTTGCTTCCTCCTCTTTTCTGTCCATCGTTACAGGCAGCGGTAGAGATTCATGCAATAAGTCCTAGAATTTGACATCGTGCACCATATTTCTCCACTCCTGCTCCCTCCGTCCGTCTCTCCTGCCTCTGCTTCATTTCTCCATCCAAGCCTCCATCATTGTAGGTAGCGGTAGACTTTGAAGCAGTGGTTGCCAGAGTCGGCCACCACCACATGTCCGTCTGAGGTCAGAGCCAGACCTTGGGGTCCGTACAGAGGGTCCGCTGACGTGTTGATGTAGGAGAGGAAGGAGCCGCTGCCGTCAAACACCTGGAAATGTTTGAATAGAGCGAAAGAATTGTGTTTTGATAACTGCTAAAACTCCTGACACTCCCAAGAAGGGGCTTCTTATCATTAAAGGTTGACAAGCACTGCACAGCACTGTTGTACCTGTATTCTGCTGTTGCCCCAGTCGGCTACGATGATGTTCCCGTTAATGTCCACAGCTACACCAGTGGGAGCGTTGAACTGGCCGTTTCCCTCACCGTTAGAGCCGAATTTCAACACCAGCTCTCCCTCTGGGGTGAAAACCTGACCGGGACAGAGAAAGAGAAAGATATGTTTCCTGTTAAAGTGTCCTTGAGCAACAAATTAAATATCTACTTGTTTGCCTAGATAACATTTGACTAAAGGTATCATTTCATTCTAAACAGAGGGACAAATATATTAAGGTAATGTTCAGTCAGTTAGGCTTTACCTTGACAGAGTGGTTATGGAAGTCAGTCACGATGATCTCATTGTTCTTGTTCACTGCTGCAAAGTGAGGACCTTCAGGACAGAAACAACAGAAACAGGTTGTGCTTTCAGTGGTTCAGCACTTACTGTGCACCTCAACTGCTTTCATTGCTTACACTTCAAATTACATTTGAACTACATTCACAGCTCATAACTCAACTGACACTTCAGCACCTTTAAGTGCTTGCACTTTAACTAAAACTTTAACTGTTTTTATTTAATACACTTAATCTAACACTCCAACTACTTTCAGAGCTCACACTTCATCTGACACTTTAATTGCTTTCAGTCTCCGCACTTCAGATGGTACCTCGGCTGCTGTAAGTGCTTACATTTTAACTGACATTTAATTTTTTTATTAAATTCTGGACAGTCTATTTCTTTGAACAAACACTACCTGCAAACTGTTTGTCACCGTTGCCTCGACTACCAAACTTGGTGATGAGCTTGCCAGTCAGCTGGAAGATGAAGACAGTGCAGGCCTTGTTGTCAACCACGATCACATGACCGTTCTGGTCCACGGACACGCCCTTTGGCCCCATAAGTCTCCCAGAGCCAAGCTTCGCCTGTTGGACGCCAATTACAAGCAACGAGAAGGAAGAACCATTCAACTAAACACAAGACGTGAGTTTGAATAATTTGTTTGTATGCATCAGAAAATCTACCAGCCTTGAAAGGTTAAATCTGATTTATATTTCTATACTGATGCTCGATTAAATAAAATGAAATAAAAGAATCAATCAAACTTACAGTAACCCTTCATCCATTAAAACCAAAAAACACCTACCTTGAACTTGCCCTCGCAGGAGAAGATGCTGACCCACTTGTTGTCGTAGTCGGCGATGATGATGTCACCGCTGGGGTGCACGGCCACGCCCGTGGGACGCTGCAGTTGCCCCGGCGACCGTCCCCGCACCCCAAAACGACTCTTGAATTCCCCCTCGTTGGAGAAAATCTGGAGTAGGTGGGGAGACTCTTGTGAGGACCCTCGTAGACATAATGCATACCTTAGCTTCTAAACCTAAAATCAACCTTAACCCTAAAACCAAGTCTGAACCCTCAAACAGCCATCTGAAGAAGTGACAGCCGACAAAATGTGCTGTACCTGGACACACTGATTGTTGCTGTCAGCGATCAGTATCCTGCCGCTGGAGGAGGCAGCCACTCCCTGAAGGTTGGTGAACTCTCCTTTATTCCTCCCCTTCGTTCCTGAAGAGAGCAGGAAAAATCAAATAATACTGATTTCATCATATTGTTATTTTCAGGATAAGTTGAACTACTCCATTACCCCATAATGCCATCCATTTACATGTTAGTGTTAGTGATGTTCATGTTAGTGAGACTATACACAAGTCTTTTAGCAATTTGAAACACATAAGAACCATGTTGATGGCACATTCTGAGCCATAGTAATGTTATTAAAAAGAATATATATACATAAAGCTTACATTCATGCATTTAATCACTCCTATTTTTCTTTTGGCGCTACAGTTCCCATCATACTTTGTGCGATGCAAACAGGAAGTATAAAGGTGCCATGGAGTCAGGGAGTGGTGACGGCTTCACATTGAGCCAATATTTCTTTACATTTTGGTGAATCTGCACCATGAAAGGCCATGCTGCATTACCTACTAGCAGTTCCTGTTTGCACTCTAACCATGGAAACTAGACTCAGCTAGGCTCCACCATGTTGCCCTAATTTGGATTTTTGAAAGAAAGTTGACAATATGGCAGCCAGCAGGAAATACAAATCTTCAAAATGTCCTTTCAGCTTCTTGGAAAATGATGCATGTTACAGTTTTAATTAATAGCTTTAGCTTCAATAGCTATAATAAAGAAAGTACAAAAATCTCCTGGTTTCTCTGCACTATTCTGTTCAGATGAATGTCTCACCAATCCTGAAGATGAGGTCATCCTCGATGGGGTTCTGGGTTTTGCGTCGCGGGGTGCCCAGGGCACTGCTGGCCCTCTTGGAGCCCTTTTTCTTCTGACCGGGGGACTTCCCTCGTCTCTTTGCCCCCTCAGAGGAGCCCGTGGATGGGGTGGCGTAGGCTGCTGAGTTGGTTGCTGTGGTGGTGGAGGGGGACACCTGGAGATGGGGGGAGAGTACACTGCTTACAGTTGTGAATTTTAGGGGTTCAGTTAATGTGCATGTTAACTTGAAACCATTTAGCTCATCATTTAAAGTTTCATTTTAATTAGAAAACACAGTTAATAGTACTTGAATTATGTTGCATGAGCCTTGTTCTTCATGAACACTGACCCTCCACCCACCTCTACTTCTGCCTCTAACACCTTGCTGACAGTCAGTTTGAAGGGGCTTCCTTTGATGTGTTGGTCATACAGACGGAGAGCCAATGAGAAGCTGCCCTCCTTCGGCACTATGTACACAAACTCATAAGTCCCATTCTTGTGGTCCACTATTTCACCGTCCACTATGCTGCCGTCTGGGGTGAAGACCTGGATTAACACATGGGGAAAGTATTTTTTTGTGAATGTGTCCACAGAACTGAGCTACATTTTATTTGCGTGGGGGCGTAAAAAACAAACCTCAGCTGAAAGGATTGCGTTGCCACTCTTGCAGGCTCCTCCTGACTTGTCTCTTGTCACTATGGTAACCGAGGCAGGATGTCCCACAGTGCACTGCTCCAGGCCCGCGCCCATGGCTTCGCTCTGGCTCGCCACCGCACTGAGGAAGAGGAGGAAGATGAGAGTGAAACAAATGGTATTAAACGCAAAAATGCTTTTTGAGCTCAGGCCTGAATATTCTGTGTCAGCGTGGTCTCACCTGGTCGTGACGATGGTCCCCAGGTTGTGTATAGACTTCCTCAGCCCGTCCGTCTCCATCACCAGATCCAGCTGGTCATTCTCCTCTGGCTGTAATGGCATGCCGTGGCCGGCCAGCTCCCCCAGCTTCTCCTGCAGCTCCCGCTCCATCTGCAGGCTCGCCACACAGGCCTCCCCAGCCAGAGCCTCCTCCGTCTGGGAACAGGAGGCCGTGATGTCCCCCTCTCCCCGGACGAGGCTGTCCAACTGGGCCTGGAGGACCTGGACACAGATGACACATACTTTTACTTTTACAACCATAAAAGATTCTTAATTCTTAAACTCTGCCAGACGACCGAAATCTTGTTTTGGCCTCCCAAAATCTTGCAGCCGACCCTGTCGAACAGGAAAACATGTGTGCACCTTCTGTTTGAGTCCGTATGTGACCTCCAGCTCCATCAGCAGGACACTCTTCCGCACGTCCAGCTGCTTGTGCAGATCCTCGAAGCTCGACTGGATGTCCTCTTCGATGGAAGCTCTCTGATTGGTCAGCTGTTGGAGGATCTCCTTAACAAAAGACAGGGCGTCTGAAATCTGAGGGAGTCTGGAGAGATAAATATAGATTTACATTTACAGTTAATATAAATTTCATACATCAGTAAAAAGCAGCACAAAGAAACTCAAAACCAAGGATCTCTTTACCATTTACATTACTGTTATAACTTTATCCTGATTACAAGAATACCGTCCTAACAGTGTGCGACTTGTACCTGTTCTGGACGGCCCCCAGCCTCTCCTGCAGGCTGCTGCGGTGCTGCTCCAGGGCCTGGCTGAGGGCCACCTTAGGGTGCTCTTCGTGGGCTGACACACAGTCCTCACACAGCGCACACTCGCAGGCCGAACAGTACAACTCTGCCACCTGCAGATGAAAAGGTGAGCATGGTGGCAGACAAAGAGAGCGGACAGAGGATACAGTTACAGTGAGGATGCAAGGCTGTGGTAGAGCTCTGCTACTCAACCTGAACTCGAAAGGTTCAAGCTTGGTCCTTGAGTCAAGTTCAAACTTAGTTATTTTCATATGTCTTTCTCAAGATATTCTGTCCCCAGTGGGAAGAGGGAAAGAGACAAAGTGTAGCCTGCATGTGCAGCTTACAGTCAGGAAATAAAGCAAAAATATGAATTATAAAGGTCAGGTTGTCGGGGTCATTCGGGTAAGGACATATGCAGGTATAAGCTGGGTTCGGGTCTCAACTTTAGTCCTGTGCAGAATCCAAAGTTCTTCAGGTAGCAAACAATCTCATTGTTTGTGCTTACTCAAGTTTCAAAAGTTGGATTTTTTTTCAAAGAAACTATAATAAATAGTGATGAACGTGTCAAGACATGAACTTTTCAGAATGACTTTGAATGTTTTGGCTACTGACATATGCGCTAGCGTTTGCTTGTTGTTTTGTGTGATGTTTTGGTTGACAGGTAAATCTGCGGGTAGACACAGCAGTACATGAGTTGCAAAACTCGAGTGCGATATAAAGTTGCTAGAAATCCCAGAATCTATACAGGGTATGCACGTGTCATCACCATACACAAACAGATTTTTTGGAGATAAAAATGAAAACACAGAACAACTGCATTCCTACCTTCCCTGCATGTTGGGGGCAGGCGTTTTTGCCGGGCGGAGCCTCCAGGACGGTGCACTCCTCACTGCTGCTATCTGGGGAGTGTTGGTGGGCCTCCATCTGCGAGTGACAGCCTGGTGGGGGTGAACCTCCGAACACACCCCTTATTCCACACTGCAGCCAGGGGAAGGGGCTGGATGTTCAGATGCAAGGTTTCCTACTGTCTGTTTGTATTGTTTGCTTTAGTAAACTCTGTGTCTCACACTTTATTCCATTGTGCCTGCAGGAGGAAGGAGCAAAACATTCAAATGAACTCCTTATGATAACTCTTGGCACATGTTGGATCTTAGGAGAGGCATGGCTTTTGTTGTCAACATTAAATGATCTCTCTCTGCAGCCAAGAGGAGGGGCTAACATTCAGACACACCCCTTTCTGGAGCCTGCAGTAAAATCTGAGGGATCAAACCTCCATGTAGCCCCTTGCCTGCAGGACTTTTCCACACAGCACCCAGAAAAGAGTGCTGGAAAATCAGACGTAGGTCTTGTTTTTTGGTGATTTTAGTGTACAATCGTTCACTTTTGTCAGAGCTTTAATGTCTTGAGGAGAGGGTAAAACTTCAGACATGCCCTTTATTTGAGCCTGCAGTCAGTGAAACTTGGTGTACATTATTCCATTACATTCCTGTTGGGTAAAAAGGGGGTCCAGGCTTCCTTCTGCTTCCATGTGTTGTCTATTCCCGGAGCAATATAATTCTCTTGAAACACTAAAAAGTCAATCCTCTTTAGGTCTGATTTGGGGAAAAGCAACAGACCTTTGTGTTGATTTAATTCACAGAGGGTTCAAACTGAGGACAGGCTCCGCTGAGTCCTGGGGAGAAAAGAGAGGGATGAGGATTAGGTGGAAAAGCAGATAAACATGGATGTTGAAAAAAACACTTCTGCTCTTAACTCCTGGCTGTGTTCGTCCCTATCATGTCATGTGTAATTAGTTTTATGATTTAAAGGAGTATTTGCTGTTTTGGCTGTTGTTCATTAATGTTGCTTGTAAAAGTGAAATGAAATGTACAACCAGGTAGCTGAGGTTCATTTAGTTTTACTATGAAACAAGGTGTGTGCCTAAAGCTGCAGTTCTTTCAAGCACCACTAGATGGCACTCCAACAGAACTCTGACTGTAGAGAGGTGAAGGGGAAAACCCCAGACTGTACTGCATTGAGGGTGTTTCCCTGCTGTCTAATGTGGAGATCAGACTACATGATGTTTCTGTCTTTTGTGTGAGAGCAGTCGATCATGGAGTCATACATTCTTAGAGACCACACATCCCAACACAAACATTCCCAGTCTGCCTTCCCCTCTTTAGGAATGCCCATATGTTCCTCCCAGGTGGTTCATCAGATCACTGTGCACCCGTAATTTACTCCCAGATGGTACAGTCTGTATGGGGAACGTGTGCAGCAGGTACAAGAACAGATGGTACGATCCACAGATGGGGGGGGTGCAGCATGTAGGACCAACAGGGGGAAGTGAATGAAGAGTAAGATACTAATAAGGAGGTTCTGAGAGCAGTAATGTAGGTCACCGAAATGTCTTCAAAGTGATGGAAAGAGGTTTCCATGGTAACAGACTGCATGGGGAGGGGTGAGGGTGAGATACAACAAAAAGTGCAGCAGTCATGGGCCCTTTAATCCTAAAATAGAAGAAAGAAGAAAAAGAAAACTCAAAGATACACTTTAACTAAAATGTACGCTGCATTGGACATATTCTGCAGAAGTGCCCGTTACAGATGTAGCCTAAGACTCCCCATTAAATAAAATTAAATAAAAAATAAAATGTCATTTTCTAAAATTGTGTGTCATTTAAAAAAATAATAATTTAAGTGAGGTCAACACATCAGCTGCCTTTACAAAGAGAATAATGTTCAGTTCTGATCGACAGTGTCAGAGGTAATAACATGTTTATTACTGAGGTTGTAGTTTGCAGTATTTACTTTTTTTATTTAGTTGGTTATTATATGTTTCCCTAAAGAAACATATTTAAAACATTAATGTAATGCTGTTAAAGATGGTTAAAAATGTTTAAATAAAAAAATAAATGTTAAGCATATTTTTAAACTCTGTAGATGTGAAATAGTCATTGAGAAAATGCTTTTCTGTCTTTCTTTGAGCTGCAATTTAGAAATTAAAATGAAGGTCTGCTGGGTGAATGTTGACTAAAGTCTTAGTGGCTATGACCATTGTTTTAAATTCAAACTTTTATCATTTCCCCCTTAGGTTCAGGCTTTAATTTTAAAATGTATTTAAATTCTGCTCTCCATCTTGTTCTTTTTCCTTTGTGTCATTTTTTCCTCATGTCTCTGTATTTTTATTATATCTGTGTGTAAAATATGAGCTGAATATTCTTATGAATAATTTATAAAGGGGAGGGATTATGGATATGAGTTGCCTGTGATGTTGTACATAATCCTGTTTTAACACCTCCTCCCCCAAATATTCTGCTCAGAACACACAACCTCCCAGACATGAAAGTGACCTTACACACACACACACACACACACACACACACAAGGATAGTTTTTTCTCATACATTTTACACACAGACACACATAACTGCTACACCCTGAAGTAAAATGCTGCAAAGGATTATGGGGCGACAGTGAGGCTCTATTTGCAGTGTGTGTGTGTGTGTGTGTGCGTGTGTGTGTGTGTGTGTGTGTGTGTGTCTGGGCCTTGTGATACTGTGGTGACTGTTTGTAACTGTCACTTACAGAGCGAGAGACAATTGAACCCTGTCTTTGTTTCTTTCTTTCTTTTCTCTACAATTTCCCATAAATGCATCTATTCATCATGTTTTGAATGGATGTGTGTGTTCAGTGGATTCACAGAGATAGTTGCTGGGAATTGTGTATTTGAGTGTGTCTGAGTGTGTGCATTTGCATTTATGCTTTGCATGTTTGTGTTTACATTCAGTAGTGACCTCGCTGTATAGCCTAGTGGTTTTAACTGTTGGTGCCGGAGTCCACCATTCCTGGGATTGACAGGAAATTATGCAGCATGTAATCCAGTGTCATTTTGTCTCATTGATAGCAGCCTCACTGTTTACAGCTGAACCACAGCATGCTAACACAACACTTCCAACTGCAGCGACAGCGACGGGCTACACACCTCCGACTCCTCAGCGAGCTCAACAACATAACTGTGTCCGTACAGCAGGAAATCAGATCACAGGTTGCTCCTGACATGATGGAGAAAGACTTCTTAAATCTGATCTCATTAAAACAATGTGAGTTTGTTTAGATGCACTATGGATAATTGCAGCATATACTTTATTTTTATGGCAATCAATTAAAGGACATATCACTGAATGAAGCAAGACAAGGCCAAATGTTGATCTGCTGAAATGTAACATTTGCAGCATTTTATTCGCTCCACAGCTGCTTTTCTCCTGTCTCCTGTTGTGATCGTCTGGCTGACACTCTTTGATAAAGCCTTAAAAACACACTCAGATATTGACGCTTCAAACCAAGTTAGTAGTACAATGTAAACACGTGATCTTATAAATAGAAACTTATGAGTTCAACAGTGCACATGTAGCCTGTAGTGTAGTGTACTAGTGTGTAAATACTTTTGATGCAACCATTTTTCTGCCGTTTATTCCTGAAACTCTCTGGTCCTCACTCCTTCAGAGGGCAGTTTGAGGGTTAAGACTTGGCTTTAGCCCTCACATAGAAGTAAAATGTAAATAATAATGTGTGTGTGTGTGTGTGTGTGTGTGTGTGTGTGTGTGTGTGTGTATTTACTGCCCTGCCACATTGAACTGCCCATTTTAATGTTCACTACAGATCGCGGTGCTATAAACTTCCGCTGGCTCTCAGGAGTTCAGGATTTATTCACTCCACCTTAACGTATTTCATTTTTATTGTATTGTAGCTATTAATTATTGAGAGAAAGTCAACTGCTCTGTAGCTCTGTGTCACATGCAGCCTCAGCTCTGCTGGAGCAATGTTGTAAAAGGGAGGCGGTACGTTGCTCGCTCCCTTTTTCTTCCAGGTCCTGGGACTCAAACCGACAACTCTATGATCACAAATTCACCCAAATTACCAGCTTTTATCTCTTAGTAAAAAACCTACAGACTGTACATGGAGTAATTATTTTCACTCCAGCTGGTGAAAATGTAATTTGTTAACCTTTAGCTTGGTCATTCCACCACTTTAGTTCAGAATAAAATATCTCAACAACTACTGCCATGACATTTGGTGCAGATATTCGTGTTCCCCTCAGGATGAATCGTAATGACTTTGACTAGCACCATCATACTTTGGTTTATGGCTAAATGCTTGGTGCTAATTAGCAAATGATTCACTAAGATGATACTAACATTGTACCTGCTAAACATCAGCATGTTAACCTTGTGAGCTTGTTAGCATGCTGACGTTAGCATTTAGCTTGAAGTGCAGCCTCACAAAGCTACAACTTTTGGTTGAAAGCTGGTGTATCGATAAAGAGGCCACGAAGGATGATGGGAAATCATTTTTGGGAATCAATTTCTGATGGTTTTGTACAAACTCTCTCTGTTGCTGAATGTTTAATGCCTCAATCAAAAAAATACATGAATGTCACAAAATCTCCTGATGTACCAGAGTTATAGCAGAGCTTTTATTTAATCTTGTTGCACCATCACACAAACTAGTTTGGTTGCTTGATTTGAGATGAGGTATCTTACAAACTAAAACACACTTAGCTGATTTGAAACCTACTTACGTCATCTTGGCTCAACAGACCAGACTCCATTACATCACTGTGAGATTTAAAATAAAACCAGAATCTCAATAAGAATGAATTTTAGTTAAGCTGCATCTGCAGGCTGAGACAGAACTACGAGAGTCAAACCTGTTTCTGAAGAGCTTGTCAGTAAATCTGCTGTGTGACGTCACACTGACACACACACACACTAGTAATCTGACCTCTCTTCATACAACATATTCCCATGGGAAAGTTCATGGTCACTCTGTCTCGGTCTTTCTGCAGGTCTCTCACCCTCTCTCTCTCCTCTGTTTCGTCTGTGTAGCTGGGTTTCCAGTTTATTTATGTTTCTTTTAGTGATGTTACAAATGAAAGATGTTGGTTTTAAAAGGGGTTTTACACTCCCACAAACTTAGGTTTTAGCACTGTACATATGCAGAATCTTTATGGTCAGATACTAGATTCATAACTGATAACACACCCGGTGGTGTCTGACTGAAAGATATTTTGGAAAATGTACAGTTTGGGTGATAATGATTACCTGCAGCAAACAGCAGGCAGTCTCTTTGTGGTCATTCTGTGTTTCTTTATAGTCGTTTTGCATCTTTTCGTGGTCATTTGCATCTCTTTTGTAGTAATTTTGTGTCTCTTTGTGGTTGTTTCTTGTGTCTGTGTAGTTGTTTTGGATCTCTTCATGGTGTTTTGCTTCTCTCGTTTGTAGTCATTTTGTGTCTTTTTGTGGTTGTTTCTTGTGCCTTTTTGGTCATTTTGCATCTTTTTGTGGTCATTTTGTCTCTTTGTAGCTGTTGATTGATTTTCCAACAAGAAATGTTGTAAAATAACTGTCACTCCAAACAGAGGCCCTGGCCTAAGGGCCCCCTGACCCCTTTTGGACCCCTGGGCCTGCGCCCAGCATGCCCGTTCAATAATCCATCCATCCATAGCTGTAAAAATCAGAGGGGATCAGCCCAGTTTCAGTTCACAGAAGTGACGTACCTCCTGCCACAGTTAGCACTCAGGATGCTAACGTGCAGTACATACAGGCCTGATAGCACACACACACACACACACACACTTGTATTTGCTCTAAAGCTGAGGTGGATCACTCTGTGCCTGCGTTCGTTCATTCATTCATCCTCCAACCTCGTTCTTCCTGCAATCTGTCTCCATCCTCCATCCCTCCCTCCCTCATCCCTCTCTCTCAGGAAAGCACACCATGCTACAGATGCTGCTGTCACCCCCAAACATTCCTCCATCCATCCATTCACCCCTCTGTCCTCTCACCCCCCCCCCGCCCCCCACCCCAAAAAAAGAAAGCCAGCACTCACCATGTTGTCCTATAAGATGCAGGCGATGAGTGTGAGTGTTTCTATTTTCCAGCCTGAAGCCATCGCGTCATGATAGCATCTTGTTTGCTCCCTCTGCTCTCCTCTCTACTGTGTGTGTGTGTGTGTGTGTGTGTGTGTGTGTGTGTGTGTGTGTGTGTGTGTATGGGAGGGGGGAGGATATCATCGTCACGGCAACACCAGCAGCTTGCAGCAGCAGCAGCACCAGACCGAGGAGGGTGGGGAGAAGGGGAGAGAGGGGGGCATCCATCGGGCCTCGCTGCAGCATCCACCAATAAGGGGCAAGAGGAGAAAAGGAGAGAGATGATTGGTTCGTCTGTCTGTCAGTTATCTCTCTCTCTCTCTCTCTATTTATCCCATTATCTCTCTCCCCTCTGATCTCCCTTGTATCAACTCCAAACAATTTTCTTTTAAATGCATAAACGTCCATCATTATTTCTATTGTTTTAATTAAATAAAAAAGAGTAAGCTAAACAATAAGTTAATTGTGAAATCATGTCTTTTTATTGTTCATTTACCAGATTTTCTGTGTTTTTCACCTCCTTACTTTCCTATTTTTCTTATTTCGAACTCACTGATATTATTACAATTACTTCTCATTAATTTACTATTACTATTGTTACCTTATTATTATGTCTTCTTTTTGTATATTGTATATTGTATATTCTGCTGTTTTCATGAATTGTGCTACATAAATAAAATTATTTTTAATAATATTAATATTTAATACATAATATACATTATATATAATGTATATGATAATATATATTTGATTAATTATGCATATTATTTGACTTATGTATTATTAGTAATAAATACAAATATTGTTGGCACTCAATAACTACATTAATAATATTAAATAAATAGTAAAATTGTTTTTCAAAAACTGATCATCACTGATCACTAACTATCTATAAACATCTATAAAACAAATTCTAACATATCAACATTGCCTTAACAAAGTCATGGAGAAGTGACAGATCAAAGAATTAACTATACATATTTATTTATTTATTGGCTACTGAAGTAGTGAATGATTTTGGACACAGTTTACATGTGGCGATATTGCGGTTCGTCCTCCAGTCCAGCAGGTGGCGGTAACGCGCCATTGAGCAGTAAGCGGCCGCCATGACAGAACAAAAAGAAGCGGAAACTCGAGCGGAGTCATTTGAACCTTCGCAGAAGATGACAGCAGTCGATACGAAGCATTCTCTGACTTTGACGGTAAATATGTCTTTAAATTTAACTTTAACCCTCAAATGGAAAGTTGTCTGTATTAATCACAATATGTAGAAGCGTAAGTCGGCGACATTTACCATAGATGAGGAGTTTATTAGACGGATGGTCGTAGATTGTCCCAGCATCAACGCTGAGATGTTGAAAGTTTCTACACGTTCTGCTTTGAAATATAACTGTTGGCGAGTTTATTTAATGTTTACAACAGAAGTATCAGTGGCAGATTAAAGCCAACCCTCGTGTTAAAATGTGGGTAACAAAACTGGTTTAAAATGTATTTACAGTTGCTGTAACTCGTGGCTTTAGTGGTGAAGCTGTAGTGCTGTGCTCGGCCTGCGTTTGAGATTTATCTGATGCGTTTAAACGCTGATTTAAAAACTTTCAAACGTGGAAGAGATAGAAGTCATAAAAACCAACAAGTGTTTCAGTTCCTGTAGTTTCCAGCAGGTGAACACGTGGAGGTAAGAGATGCTCAGCCCAACATCTCATTACAGCTGCTTACAACTCAGATAAAACACTAAACAAACCGAAACTCAACATTTATCATGAATAAAGTCTGATACAGTCAGATTCAATTCTCAGATATATTTAAAGTGTTTACCTGAACTGTTGCCTGCCTTAATCGCAAGGTTAGAGAACACTTAAAAACCTTTTTCTAACTTAGTTTTTATTAATTTCTTTTTACCGTGCATCTGTTCTGCGCTGTGATGACATTATTTCCTGCCATTCGTAGTTTCCACCAGAGGTCTAAAAACCAGAGATGGTCCAAACCTTCCTTGGATGTCTGAGCGTTTTTGCAACAAAGCACGCGTCTACTCTAAAAGAATTATTTTATTAGCAGCTTATAGTAGACTGAAAAACATTTTTAATTTAAATGGCGGGCTCCTCCTTGTGTGCTGAATTTATTTAGCTCAGTCAAATGAGAAGGTTGCTGGTTTTCTAACACCATAAATGTTTTAACAGGGTTGCACCAGTCACCGGGGATAATGACCTTCAGGGACACCGTACAGAGGCTGCTCAGCTGTGTCACGATGGATGATGTGACTAATTCCTCAGGAGCTCCACTGAACCTGGGGACAGGTGAGCTGATGGGTTTGTTAAAGTATGCAATGACTGGGCTGATGTACTGTGTAATACCTTTTTAATTAAGTTAAAACTGTTGATGTTTTGTACAACAGTAGGCCTACAATAAGACCAAAAACTCCCATTATTCATACCAAAAATAAAAGAGAGGGCTGCACCAATTATTTTAATTTTATTCTTTTTCCATTGATTGTTGAGTCTGTGAAAACTCCACAAAAGTGAAAAACGTCTGCAGGCCGAAGGTGACGTCGTCTTTTGTCTGCCCAACACTTCAAAACACTAAAATATATCATTTAAAATGTTATAAAATACAGAAAAGCAGCAAATCCTCACACTTAAGTATGTGAAAACAGCAAAATTGATTAAAGGACTAAAACAAATTGAATTTCACACACATTTCATCCTGAATTGAATGTTGGCATTAAGTTGTGAGGATCTGATGGACCCAGATTTCCAGGTTTTAGAAAACCAAATTGAAGATATTACTAAATACAATTTTAACAGTGCAGCCTTGTCTATTCTAGGTGACAGTCTTTTCAAATTAAGCATCATCTTCGATTGGAGCCCATATGGCCGACAATTTTCAAGAACGTGTTCCCAGTTTTGGTGTGATCTCCTGAACTGCTCGCGTCTTTTCGCTGTGATGACATTATTTCCTGCCATTCGTAGTTTCCACCAGAGGTCTTTAGACCAGAGACGGTCCAAACCTTCCTTGGATGTCTGAGCGAATTTAAAAGAAGTGAATATAATCTTTTGTCTGTCTTTAGCTTCACTGCTAACTTGCCATTACACGTTTGTTTCAGAGAGCGAGTCTCTGCTGGCCGTGCTTTCCTGCATTCTGTCCAGTCAGAGGAAGCGTCACCAGTGATGGTTATTACCTGGTACGTAATTGCCTTTTAAACAATATATGTCTGTTAATCTAGTCCAGGTGTAATGTACAGATTGACAACCTACAGTTCGCTGTGATGATGCCTTTTCCTGCCATTCGTAGTTTCCACCAGAGGTCTTTAGACCAGAGACGGTCCAAACCTTCCTTGGATGTCTGAGCGACTGAAGGAAACGTTGCTAATTTTTGTCTTTTTAATGTCGTCATAACAAAATAAATCTTACTTTCAGGCTGGATGTGAGACGAGTGTCTGGATGTTGGTTTGAGGCCGTTTCATCGGGACAGTGTTTGAAGGCCATCACCTGTGGAGTGCAGTAGGTGTGTATCTCTGACCTGGAGTAGCCTTTCTCTTTCCGTTTACTGTAATCAGGCGAAAGGCTCGCTGTATTCTTTATTCTGATACAGACAACTGGATGTTGCACGTAATAGACTTTTCAAAAAACATCCAATATTCAAATGAGATCTAATAATTTTATCTAAATTACAGGCCTGTTAGTATTACACAATTTTATTACAATTATACAGTGTTTTAGTTATTGGAGGTCCTGGTATGTTGCTTATGCACAACAAACAAGACTATTAAGCAATAATGAAACTAATCTTTAGTTGCAGTCGTAGTGGATAATATATATTCGGCGACTTGATAATTTGACAAATCGTTTCAGCACTACAGGGAGTATAGGCTGTGCTTTTTTTTTTTCTTATTTTTTTTTTTAACTGGTCTTAAATTCAGTTCAGGTACCATTAAATAGTTGTAAAAAAGGTCTTAAAAGAATTCAGAATGTGACTTTTTGAAACTTGTAAATACCTTTTTAAACTAGACCAGGGTTTATTAAAAACCTCTGCTCATCTGTTAACCTGCTTGCTGAAATTTGCTGTGATGACATTATTTCCTGCCATTCGTAGTTTCCACCAGAGGTCTTTAGACCAGAGACGGTCCAAACCTTCCTTGGATGTCTGAGCGAACGATAAAAGTCCGTAACTTGTCTCGTAACGTCTCTTTGCTTTCTGAGCTAACTTTATCTCCATCTCACTTTCAGGGTGAACGTCTCCGTCACAGTTAAACCAGCGAGCTCGTGAACAGTGGTGCTGATCATGGCCTGTGAAGATGGTGTGTATGTTTTTAAGATTACAATATGTGCACTGTTAAAATAGCTGCTCTGTAAATCCCACTCAGTCTAAATGTTTAGTCCTGCTCACGTCGTGTCGCTGTGATGACATTATTTCCTGCCATTCGTAGTTTCCACCAGAGGTCTTTAGACCAAAGACGGTCCAAACCTTCCTTGGATGTCTGAGCGAATTCAGTTCTGGTTGAGACCATCGGCTCCAAAAGTTTTGTCTGTTGGCTAACGTTTCTCTTCCTCACAGGTCGACCATGAACGAGGATCTGCACTGCGAGGATTTCTCTTCTTCACTGTCGATTCAGAAGGAGGATTTTCCCCTCCATCTTTAATCAAAGTTTATGCTTATGAAGAAATAAAGATCCAACTGTTGCTAACTGAAGTTGAATTGAACGGTTCCTTTATGGCTGGAATAGACATCGTGTCACAATCTTTCATTAATGTTGTGAGATTAGCAACGTTGAATACAAATGGAATGAACTCAAACTTTGTTTTAAAGAACCTCAATGAAATAAAAGCATTGGTGTGAATTCTCTCTGGTCTCATTGGTGATTTCTTGTTTGTAAGCAAATTAACTCATTATCGGCCAATATAAATCAGTGAAGCAATCCAATATTCCTTTTGAAGACCTTAAATTTCATGCTGATAAAAGCAGCTTTTGTTGAATTGTTGGCATGTTATATGGTATTAAAATGTGTTTAAACAATCGGTGGATGCACAGTATTAAAGTAAGAACAAAGTAGCGGCTTGACAAACTTTAAATTACATAAAAGGTTTAACAGAACATGAGAATATTTATTCAAGCCTTTTTGTGTGTGTACATGCAATATATGCATACAGTGTATATACTGTATTATAGTTTACTATAGTTTACTCGCGGTGAGAGTTTTGACCCTCTTGGCCTTCCGTACAGCGATGCCTCGGCGCAGCTGTCAGCGGTGAGGCTGCTGTCAAAGCAGTGCTAGCCGGCTAGCTTGCGCCGGGAGACATTAAAAAGCTAACAATGGCGGGTGTGCACCCCCAGGTAAGTAAACTCGAGTTAATAACGCATCTGTTCACGCGCTCTAAACCTTAACAGACGATACTCTTAACGTATAAATTAGCAAGAAACGGCGGTTAACGGTAGCTAACATCCCAAGCTAGCCAACTAGCTGCCTAGTTCAGATCAGCTGTGACCGAGCTGTCAGTACTGCTGCTGCTGGGACGTGGCAGTACAGAGGCGTTAGCAAAGACAAGAAACGCCTGTTTTCATTATACAATACGTACATGATTATATTTTATTAACGGGAGGGAGCGTCACTTGTCATGAAGCGTAGTAAGTTGTATTGACCTACATAAAAGTGTCCAGTGAGACCCACATACCTCCCAGCTGCTATTTCTGTCCCTGCCTCTCTATTACAGGACGACCTGCTGAAAATGACACACAGAGAAAACTGGAAGTGAGTACTGCCTGTTTCTTTCCCAGTATACATCCAAAATCTGCAAATATGCATTAGGAATATATAATTAAATGCTGCATTTTCCTCTCCACCCATCTTTCCTCTGCCCCTTCACCCCCCACCCCTCTTTTCTTCTTGGCAGGGTGCAGCATGAGCGTCTGCATGTGAAGCACAGGGGTCACGAGGCCATGCATGCAGAGATGGTGCTGATCCTCATCGCCACGCTGGTGGTGGCTCAGATAGTCCTGGTGCAGTGGAAGCAGCGGCACCACCGCTCGTACAATGTGAGAAAGGAAGGAGACTGTAGAGGGGACAGAGAGACATGTCCTTAGGATGCTAGAAGAAAGTCTGTTGTCAGGTACAGAGGTAGTGAGGTTTAATTGCAAGACGGCAACAAATGGACACAATTTTCAGCTAAATTTGCAGTCTGGACAGGCAGTTCTCTTGTAACATTTAACAAGTTTGTCTCAGAGGGTTTTACAGTCTGTACAACTTACAACACTGTATTCATAAATCCTCGATTCAGATGAGAGAAAAACTCCGTAAGACATGCAACATGTCGTATGTACAGAATAAACTAAAGAAGCAGTAAAATTAGAATATGGAGAAAAAGAATGACAATATTGAGCAGGTAAAAGATATAATATGAAGTGTAATAAACTGTCCGTCTCCTCCTCAGCTGGTGACTCTTGTCCAGATGTGGGTTGTTCCTCTTTACTTCACCATCAAACTCTACTGGTGGAGATTTCTGTCCATGTGGGGAATGTTCTCCGTCGTCACCAGCTACGTCATCTTCAGAGCCACTCGCAAGCCGCTGTCCTGCAGGACGCCGCGGTGAGAGGAGCGATGGTCGAGACTCTCGAAACACCCTGATGTTCATCACCGGGTTGTCTGTGCCGCTGTCATATATGTGTTCACGTCTTAAAATGTCAAACTTGGGCTTTTGTCACTCTTTTATATACTGAAAATAATGGGCAGATGAATCAATAATGACTATAATTGTTAGTTGTTCAGAACAGGGTCTTTATACCTAACCCACCAATCACTGCAATACCATTTGTGTGTGTGTGTGTGTAGGAATTAATTTTATTCTGACTGTTTTTCAGGATGGTGTACAAGTGGTTCCTGTTGATCTACAAGCTGAGCTATGCAGTGGGCGTCCTGGGCTACCTGGCCATCATGTTCACCATGTTCGGCTTCAACGTCTTCTTCAGGTGAGTCACTGTGCTGACAGTCAGAAGATCAATATCTGTACTGTCCTGCCCAGTAGCATCTAATAGGGTTGAGGATTTAAAAAGAAATGTGGTGTGTGTAAGACCTAAATCTACCTTACACAAAACTTAACTATACTTCATCACCACCACACTGCATCGTGAACTTCCCATAATACTTTGTGCTTTGCTTGAATGAATCAGTGAACACTAGGGGGCAGTAACGTATCTTTATATGTGCTTTCTGATCTACTGTTTGCTTCTGGTCATGTATATAATGCATCCTGTTCCAACGTTACTTCACCACTGCTCCTCGTTACTCTTTTTTTTTGGGGGATCCATCTCAAGCAGAGGCTGACTGAAAGAGACAAACCAAAAGATGTTTACAGTGATATATGACAAAGGAAAGCAGGGAATTCTCTCGTTGGAGAAACTACAGGATATTCACTGTTTTGTGCTTGCAATAAAACCAGCTTTAAAATTAAATATGTTACATTTTGATCTCAGCACGTTAACAGATCTTTGTCTGGCTACGCAGTGAAACATTAGATCTCGCTCTTTACTTTAAAAGCATAATAAAGAGACTGGATATATAATGGCCTCGTACAGTCTAGAGACTCAGTGGACGTCACCTCTGTCAATTTAAATGTCTCTCACTTCAGTTAAGCACAATTTACATGTTCTTTATTGGCAAGACACATGAATTATTTGCACGTACTAAGAGGCAGCTGATCTCTCTTTCTTTCTTTGTGCAGGATCAAAGCAGAGGACTCTATGGACGTCGGTGTAATCATGCTGTTTTATGGGCTTTACTACGGCGTCATGGGCAGAGACTTTGCTGAAATCTGCTCTGACTACATGGCTTCTACAATCGGGGTAGGACATTTAAAAAAAAAATGTATTCCTCGTTTCAGTTAGCAGCCTTAAGCTTGACTTACACTTTCCAGGGATGTTATTATCTCCAGTGTCCGTCGTGAATAAACATCCAGAAATCCACTTAAAAACCATAGAATAAACAACTGCAGAACTTGCCTGAGAATCATCATGTTTTTAAGTTTTCTTCAGTATCACAATAATCCAGTGAGTTGTCTGTATATCCATGGGTACACTGCTAACAGGAGCTGCTAACAGTTAATGCAGCATATTTTTAATGGGGACAATTTGCCCAAATGTAAACAAATATAAGCTAAAACAAAGAACTCACTGAATCACTTCCTCTTCACTGCTCCCAACTGTACTTCCAAGAATTAGAGCAAGATTATCCCCTAAATAAAAATAAGTCAAAGAATAATAATAACAGAAGTGGCAAAACATACTTCTAATTGTATTAAATAAACACATTGTTGATCGTGTGTGTGTGTGTGTGATTTCAGTACTACAACAAGGGAGGCATGCCCAGCAGGAGCCTGACCAACGACATCTGCGCAGTGTGCGGTCAGAGGATCCTGGTGGACGTGGAGGAGGAAGGATTTATAGAAGACACCTACCAGCTCTCCTGTGGACACATGTATCCTAAAGTTCAGCTGATCCCTGCAGGAGAAAAAGGCTTTGTATCTCTGCTGAGCCCTCACAGGGAGGTCAGAGGTCAAAGTCAGTTTCTGTGCAGCTGGTTGACCTAGCACCTACATTACTTTCATAGACGCTTGTGTCTTAAAGGACATTCAGCCTCTATAGGAACAAGATGTAGATGCCTGGTTGTTGTTTGCAAAGAAATAGTTCCAGCCACATCACCATGTAAAACCACAAATTGTCCTTTTTACATTTCTGCTTCTGTATGGGTTAAACAAACAAGATACACTGAGTAAATAAGGCAGCTTTAGAGGTGTTGGTAGGTGTATTTTTAATCAGAGCCAGGCTAGCCGTTTCCAGTCTCGTCACATTGTGTTGAGAGAAAGTAAGAAGGGAGAGACGACAGCACTGCTGCTAAAGAGAAACAGAGAAAGCAGCAGAGGTGTGAGACGCAGAGCTGGAGGTGAATCCAGGTCGCTGTGTTGTTAAGGGAAGATGTTGTAGTCACCAAGATGGAGCCTTGAGTTTATGAGGATGTTGTGTTACAGAGGATGAGCTACCATGACGCAGCAGTTTAATCATCTTTAAACTCTGAGTGCTCTGAGCTCTGGAGACTGTCAGCTACTTTTCTTAATGACTCACTTCAGCCACTGTAACCTGCCTCTAAACTGAGCAGTTAACATGTTTAGTGCGTGCGGTCCTCCACTGTAAGAACACTATTTATACTGTATATAAAAATAAGGATTTTCTGCCTTAACTTGCCCCGCCCCCTTCAGATTCCACGAGTTCTGCATCCGCGGCTGGTGCATCGTGGGTAAGAAGCAGACGTGTCCGTACTGCAACGAGAAGGTTGACTTGAAGAGGATGATGAACAACCCGTATCCTTTTATGTGTTCCTGTGTGGCCGGCTGAGGCTGATGGGGGAAGCGTGATTTGTTCTTCACACTCATCATAGGACAGATACGCCCACAGGGTCGCAGCAGGGTTTCCTGCTTTGACATGTTGGATCTTCTGGCTGAGTCAAAACATACATTCAGTGCAACAAAGACAAGATTTATGGTTCAGTAACCAGCCCTGATCCATGATAGTAGCACTGAGGATCAGGGTTCTCTCCCTGGTGATAAAACACAGCGTTTAACATCCAAAATGATTTAAAAAATCAAAAAAACAAGCAGCTGCTAAACAAACAACAACGTGACTCAACAGTTTGTCTTGATGTGAGAGGAACAGATCCAGATTCACAAAGAACATGATCTCCAAATCGTCCCCAAATAGCTGAAAAGTCGGCATCTGTTAAAAGTATTTTACTATAGAATAACGGAGCAGTAGGCCTATTAATATGCCTAATAGTAATAGATGGGAAAATACGAATCAGCAAAGATTTCAAGTTCATATTGCCTCTTAAAATACACCCATACACTTTAATTTAAATATAAGGTATTATAATCCAGCAAACACCAGCATCATCTCTCGTCTATCTGAGCGCTCTCCTTAATTCCTTCATGTCCCGCCAGCTGGGAGAAGACACATGTCCTGTACGGGCAGCTGCTTGATTGGCTAAGATACCTGGTCGCCTGGCAACCCATCATCATCGGCATCGTTCACGGGATTAACTTCACCCTGGGCCTGGAGTAGAGCCCTGAGGAACGCTGCTGTAACTACGACCGGGAGCCGTGAAAAGTGCGAGAAAAGTCAGCGCCACAAGGAGCCGATTCAGGCTGCTGTTCAGGTCTTTAGTTTCCTCAGTACATGTTGTCTGACTGAACGCTGGCACAGTTTCCAGCAGAGTGATCCCAGGTGGTCTGGCTCTCTGTGTGCAGAGGACACGTGGTGCCAAAACTGCTGCCAACTTGAACAGAAAATATTTAAGCTCAGATTCCAGTGTTTGATCATTTCAAAAGGTTTGACACAAGAAAGACATGTTTGAACTTATGGAAGTGTTGCAGTCGTGCATGTTGTTTTTATTGTGATAAATCATTGCTTTACTTTGTACTGTATCATTAAAATGTCTTTTTAAACTGTACATAACCTGTTTACATTTCACATAACTTTGTTTATTACTAAAGGTTTATTTGGGATGTCTCCTCGGTTCTGTTTTCATTTGTATGAAGCTAAAGTTGGCGGTAAATGCTCAACGTATTGTAGCAGTCGGAGTCGATCTGTCACTTTTATGTATCTGAACAAGACCCGTTATCACTGCAGCTGATCCTCCATGATGTAAACAGTCACTGGTGTGGACGAGACTCTAACTTCCCATTAAACTCTTGCCTTTGCTACTCATCCAACATGGTGGCATGTGCCCCGTAACCATGGTAACCACCCTCCAAACATTCAGTAACGGGAGTTTGGGTGACGAGCGTCTCGTCCTGTGCTGTAGTGCTGCGGCAGGAGGAAAGCTTTCTTTTGCCAAATCAAATTCACGTTGCTTTGTTATCGAGACTGCTGCTGCTACTAACTTTGTATTTATTAAATATTTATAAAACCTCATCAGTGTGTCAGAAAATGTACTTACACACACTCTCAAGGTCATGCCTGCTGTTTGGTGGAGAACATGTGCATCATCGAGCTCCAACAAACGTGTTGACTTTCCTTATTTTAAACCCGGTGCTGGTGCATTGCTGCATATCTCGGCGTGTTACCTCCACCTGTTGATCAGTGGACTAGTGTGACGTCATCTCGTTACCCGTGTGTGCGAGCGTACTTGTGTGTCCTCGTGCGTGAGATAAACAAAACGACTCGCTCATCACAAAACAGCTCCATGGCGCTGCTAGAAGTCTGAAACGCGTGCATGGAAAAAATGCAGCTCCCTCATTCACTTCAACGAGACCACTGTGTTGGTGCCAAAGCCTTTGCTTTGCCTCAACCTTTGCCGCAAAGCAATGCGTTGGCCAAACCAATGTGGGAGTAACCCAGCTGAACAAACAGGGTTGAAAAATACCTAGAAATGAAGTGTTTCATGGCTGCGCTCTGAAGTCACGACAAAAGAGAGGGAGACACAGTTTGATAGGAAACAAAATGTACTAATATATAATGAGATATGATTGTCAGTAAAGTCAGTGGTGAGGGTATGTATGCATTATGTATGCATGTGTATTGTATGGAACAGATGTTGGATGGCTGAAAACAAAACCACAATGCGCAGGAGAGAAAGGCGGTGGTTTTATAGTAGGAGAGCAACAGACCCAGGTGCTTCCAACCAGGATGATCAGCACTCCCAGGTACCTGCTGCATTACAGAAACAAAAACACAGAATATGTAACCAAGCCAGGGGGCCGTCACAAGCGATACATGAAGAATTGGCTTAGTTAATTAAGTTCATGCTTTATTTTCCTTACAGGGAATGTGAAGTTGACGTCACACCGTGTTGAATTCTGGGTAACTAACATCATCACCATGTTGTGAGGATCCCGCTGGTGAGTTGGAGGCTCAAGGCTGTGTTTTGTGGGACCCTGCACACAAACCTAAAGGATCTTTTTATGCGCACACTGTAGCACTAACTAAAATCATGTCTCCATCCATTTCTACTCAACTGAATGCTAAACACATCCGCCCACTGCAAGTAGAAAAACCCACGGTTTTCATCAAGGTCCAAGATTATCAATAGCCTAATTATATTGATCAAACCCACTGCCTGTGACTCAGTACCAGTGCCACCTTTTGACTGTTCTCTCGCAGTTGGGATTTGTCTTTTAAACTCGCACAAATTGTATGTAAACAAGTAAACAAGATAGTTTACTATGTCAGGGTATGAGAGTGGAAAGGTAGTGCATCGGGGTCTCTAATCCAGTCATATGGATCTATGTTGTTCATCGTGCTTAGTTTGTCTAAGCCCTTAATACCCTGAACACAGAATGACTGTATCAGGGAACACCAAGATTTGCTCTCTTGTATTATTTACATAACTTACCTGCTGCTACCTGCCCATTCGCACTAAACTGTATATTCAGTATGTTTTTAATGTTGTGCTGTGTTGTTTGCATTGCATGTACCTTTGGGAGAAGCCAAACACAAATTTCCTCTAATCTAATCTAATCTGCACGCAGCTCATTCTTTAAATGTCCTGTCATGTCTGAATGAAGCCAGATCGAAAGATAAAGCCAGCAATGTTATGTATTCCCCGTCTGAAAAGGTCTTCATTGTTTGAGAGAGCAGGAGGGGATGGTTGGTCTCAGCCTCAAAGTCTAAAAGAATTAAACTAATTTTCCGATACATAACTAATTAGGCTGAACCGTTACCTGCAATCAGTTTTAGTTTGTAGCTCGTTGAAGATGAAACAGGTGTTTTGGTAAATTGCTCGTACTTTCTCCCTCACTGGCGGATTTTGATGCACTTGGATAAGAAGCAGAGTCGTCGTCGAGTGAAATATAACCTGAAGTCAGTTTCGTTTTCTCCGCTGTGTCCTCTCTGCTCTGCTGTCGTGTGTGTGTGTGTGTGTGGAGCTCAAGCCCTGCCTTCATGCAAACTAACAGACACAACAGAGAGCTGAATTTCAATAATTAATCTGTAATTTCATTTTCTTACTTATTGGCTAATAATATATTGTGCATCCCTAACTGTTGACATGTTATTTGAATATTGACTTTTTTTGGGAATCCTGCATCATGGTTAACATAATGCATATATCCTATGACACATGATGAGGACAACACCCACCGCAGAGCCTTCGTCTTCCTGTCGATTTTCAAACGCAGCGCGCCATCTCACCGAGGCAGTCGAGTAAAGTCAAGGTAAGACACCCAGGTTCTTTCTTTACATTACAGTGTGGTCTTATTTTCATGAATAGATTAGGGACATATATGGATAAAAACACATTATCTGATTACAAGTTTATTTAATAGGATAAACTAAGCCACACACAGAAACATCAGAACTGCAGTTTCCTCGTCTTCCAGGTAAACTTTGATTAGACGTTCAATTGTCAGAGATGAAATGGTGAGAAAAAGATCCAACAGATTTAAAATTATAAAAGAAACAATTACACTTTCTTTCAGTTGCTCTCAAAAAAAGTTCTGTAGTAGTACGTCTGTAGGAACTTTATTAGTAAGAATAGAATTTTTATTGTTAATCCATAATGTGTGTTGACAGTGAGTTTGTCATTTGCTGAGAACTGTTTGATGCTGAAATGAAGTCATTAAAGGTGGGGTATGCAGTATATATTTTTTTTGGTGTCATCTGGCAAAAAATCCATTTTAACCGTTCAGCATATTGTAATTCAAATGGTCTGACAAAAAACTAGACTTCTGCACCTCCTCTTGGCTCTGTTTTCAGGCTTCAGAAAATCTAGCCCGTGACGGTAGACAGCACTTTGAACTGGCTGTTCTACAAATGCAGATGCTCATACACATCCCTTCAGATGGTGGAGGGCAGAAAATCCTGCAACTTTTGATAAATGTCCAACCCCTCCTTTGCCTACAGCGGCGTATAGAACAAAACAACACGTTGCGGCTCCACACGGAGCTTCAGGCTCATTATGTTCGATGCCATGACGCTCATAACAACGAGTGGCAAAAAGGCCTGATGACAAACAGTGGGGAATAACTTTTGAGGGGAGGGGGCAGGGGTGTGTGTGTGGTGTACTAGTCTCCCGCTGCTGGACGGCGTTGCAGCTGCCTCTGAAGTGCTGGAGGGTCTCTGAGAAGACAAGTTGCAAGAGGGACCGCAGTCTCGATGAGGCTCACGCAATAGAGAGTGAGTTTTATGAGGCAAGAGGTTTCATAAAGGAACCGACTCCTTCTGCTGCTGGTCGAAGTTGTAGGTTTGGTGGGAGGGGCTTAGTGGAGTGATACGAGGCGGGGGGGGGGGTTTTGCATAGGTTGCACAGTTTTGCCTACAGCAGCTTTAAGTCACACAGTCATTCATTCATTCATTCAGTGCATTTGCAACTTATTTCTTTAATCTTTATTGTTCCATATCTGCTCTACTCTCAGGCTACTCCCCACAGGCCCTGAAATCTGCAGCTATGAAGCCACTCTTAAAAAAGAACAATCTACTGTCTTTCCAGGTCTCTAAGATGTCGATCAGACAGCTGCAGCTGATTCAGAGCGCTGCTGCCAGAGTCCTCACTAAGACCAGGAGAGTGGATCACATCACTCCAGTCCTCAGATGTTCACACCGGCTTCCTGTTTGTCAAATCATTGATTTTAAAATACCACGGTTGGTTTATTTCTGATCTGTTGATCCGTGTGTCTTTTTATTGCCTTTCCTTTCTTTTAGATCTTAATGCAGTTTCGTGTTATGTAACACACTTGTTTTTGCCTTGTTGTTGAAAGTTGCATTACAAATACGTTTGCCTTGCCCAGCGCCCATTACTGCATTCAGCCACTGCCTGAGGGTGTGGGTGGAGGACCAGAGCCTGTTTGTGTATTTAGTGCCAAGGTGAGATCATGTTTCATCCCATTGTTCTACTTCACAACCACTGACTTGTATTGCAGTGTGTATACAGTATACTGAATAAATATATATATATATATATCCTACTCAGTGTCAGCTGACATAGAAACTTTATTTACTTTCATTTTATTACTGCATCACTTAGATGCAGATTTAATTAATCAATTAATGGCATAGATTTGGGTATGGGTGGCAGAGACGTGTCTTCACTGGATAAAAAAACGTTTTTTTAAATTATACAACTTTATTATTGGTATGTCATCAGGTCCTTTTTCAAGAAAAGTGTAAGTAACTGCTCAGTTAATTACAATGTTCTGTAATCAGTGCTTAACAAACACTTGCTTAGTGAACTAAGGCCGTCCCTCGTGGATATCATCTCTATGCAGAATTAGCTGATTTGTTTGTTTGTGAATCTCTTGCATTATTTTATCAGGACGATTCTAACAGCAGCAGCAGCTCGACCACCACAGACAGTACACAGCCAGGTGGAGCTGCAGGCTCTCAGGTGAGCTCTTATGTCACTGTGAAATGGCTGCAGCTTCATTAGTTGATTGAAAACTAAATACATTTGTCATTTTCTGAGATGGGTTAAAGAGAAGTTAACGTTTGAGGATTTTTGTGGCTCGGTCATGAATACACCACTTTACAGTATTTGATATATTTGACATTCTAGCAGCATTTGAATTTCATTCAGCAAGAAGTTCACATTTCTTTGACATCAACAAGGACATAACTTTTATTTCGTCACTCTGATTTCCTGCAGGGCGGACATTTACATAATTTCACCGTGAAATTTGGTCCTACTGACCGTAAGGAATACCCTCTAGACTGTGATCAACCTCGCACAGTGCTGGAGGCAATAAAATCAACTCAACACTTTAATAAGAAGATGAAGAAGTGCTCAGATGAAAACATTGTGATTCAGCTGGGTAAAGAGGATAGGGAATCTATTGTTGCAACACATTTCCCTTGTACTTGTATCAGGAATGGTGAGTCTCTGATCGTATCGTGTAAATCAAAAAAGGTTGAAGAGGCCAAAGACCAACATTATGAAACAATACATTCAAGGGACAAGTATTCTGTCTTCTACATTGATACAGTGGGAGGGCTACACACCAAAACAAAGGAGCTCTTTAGAAGCAAAGCTGTCAAACAGTTCAAGTATCTGTGTGTCTATGGGGAGAAGGGGATGACTGTGGAAGAGGCTCTGAAAAGAGACGGTCGCTTCATTGATGACCTCGACGACTTCACCCTGTCTGACAATGAGAAACCAGATTCCATCACCGAACGCACACGAAAGGTTGACCAACTAGATGGAAAGAAATTCAAGTTATGTCTTAAACAGAATAAGAGAGCAAATGATGAAAACACAATGCTGGTCTTAGATGTAGTAAAGCAGAGTGGAATCAGTGTCAGAACAGCAGTGGAAAACAGAGGCAGCAGAGTCAACACTGAGGAGATTTATAAAATACTGCGTGAGCAGTTTCCAGGTCTGAAAAAATGGATGGAGAGCAGATTCCCAGGTGATTCTTATCAGGAAGCTCTGAACCTGAGGAAGGAAGACTTTGGAAAGATGCAACAGTCATTCAGTGAAGTTCACAGAGTCAGGAAGCTGCTAAAACTGGGCGAGTCAGTTTGCAAAGTGGTTGTTGAGAATGTTTGTCAGGGCACGGGCTTCGTGTTGTTTGACAACTTCATCCTTACTAACGCACACTTATTCAAAGATTATGTTGAAGGACAAAATGTGTTTGTTCTCTTTAACTATGAAGATCCTGAGCCGCACGCGAATTTCTACTACTTCTCAGTTAAGATAACATTAATTAACTACAGTGAGGGTGAGCTTGATTATGCCATACTTGAGCTCAACCCTGAGGGCCAGAAATCCAACCAAACAAAGAAAATGAAGGTACCACCAGGGCTTCTTAAGAAATTTGGTCCACTACCTCCGAAAGGTGAAGCCTGTATTATTGGTCACCCAGCAGGAGGAGTGAAAAAACTGGATACTACGTGTATCATTGAGAAAGAGAAGAGGGAACAGGCTGTCTATGATCATTTACATCCAAACAATCTTTTCATTGTCCAATCAATCATTCACTTTATCAAAGAGCAAGGCATTGACAACATAATGATGGGTGGAAGTAAAGCAGAAGAAGTAGTGACCTACAACACTTTCATGTATCACGGCTCCTCTGGCTCCCCAGTGTTTGATGCTCAGGGCCGAGTGTTTGGTTTGCACACAGCAGGATATGTCTATGGGTTTCCAAACCACAAAGAGAGTGTGATAGAGTTCGCCCAACTTCTGCTTAATATATTTGAACACTTTGTGAGTAAGCTGAAGGAAAGCGGAGATGAGGAGCTGTTGAAGAGAATTAAGAAAGAAGCAGGGGGTAATCAATACCTACAAAAGGTACTCAATCAGACAACTGACACTGATGAGGAAATGCAGACTTGATCAGGAGCTCCTGCGACACGTTGTCAAAGCACAGGCTGCACGGGTTGTTATTTTCCATATTTTTATGATGCCTGCTGTTTTGTACTGACTTCTCAGAAATGCTGCAACTTATCCAAATCAACTATAATATGTTTATTATCACGAGTAACTGTAATCTCCCCCATTTGTAGATTTTTTTAGTGGGTTTATTGTGGCAGTGAACTAAAAGCCAATATATATGTGTGTGTGTGTATACATATAAATATATATATATATATATATATATATATATTTGTTTACATACTATAATTACAACTATCTCCTTTTGACTCATTTGTGGAGGTTTGTAGAAGCTCTGTAAGGGTTTATTTATGCAGGGGTTTATTTCATTGTCATCATTATCATTTGTTTCTGCTGTGGTCAGTTAGGAAGTTTAGTATTGGGTTGGGTTTTGTTTTTTATTTTGGCCATTGTCACCTTAACATCCTGTGGTGTTCAGTTTATATTATATCAAAATTCATTTACTCACAAACTCTCATTTGGCATCCTTTCATTATAACTATCTGCTATTAACTTGTTTGTGGAAGCTCTGTAGGGTTTCCACACTTCTGGCATCCTGTTGCATTCTGTTTGTATTCTATTAAAACTTTGGTTCTCTTCAAAATCTGTTTCCTGTCATTGATTTTTTTCTTTCTCTTAAGTTTATGTTATTGTTCCCACCATCCCCTGATCAGTCAAAGTTGAGCAAAGGTGAACTCTGACCTGCAAATCTATCAGGGCAGCTGTAGATTGCACTGAAACAGGAAATGTTGAATTTGTCCGTCACACGGGCTTCAATATAAGTGAAACAGAGGAGAAATATTCATAAGACGGGAGTGTAATGTGACCATACCTTAAGACCTGACAAACTTACCAGCACACAAACGTTGTTGTGAGCCTCGAAGACAGTCATAGCTGAGATCAAAAAGTCTTAAAGCTTTATTGTGTGGTGAAAGCTGTATAAAATCTAGCAGAAACAGTTCTTCACACCTTTAGCTTCAGAACTGAAGAAAACTGAATAAAAACAGAACTAGAATAAAACTGTAAAGGCTGGGGTATGCTTGAAACATGTCTACAAGCAGTGTTCATACCTGTTCCAAATGGCCACACTCGAAGGAGGGGCAGAAATCCTGCTGTCAGACAGTTTTGCCTCGAAGGCGTTCGTGTTGTCGCACTCAGTTGTTCACACCAAAAATGACACAAGAATGAAAAAAGTCACACCTCCACACACCTGCATGAAGTGTGTCTTTCTGTCAGAGAGGGTTTCAGGAAGTTACAGAAACTGTCAGACATACCATCCCCCCGATTCCAACGTTGGAAAGGTGTGGCAGGAGGAGGTTTCAGACACTGTTTGATGATCTAACAAGCTTCGTTTGAAGCATACTGAGGCCTTAAGACTTTGTGGCTGTTTTTTCTTTCAACCCACTTTGTGTTTGGGTAAGTTTTCCAGGTCTGTCCATGTGTATGTAGTTGGGTTCACACTGGCTGAGCATTCACCAAACCTCCTGTGTTTTGTCTCCTCGCTGAAGAACTGATTTTTGGTTTTGAGATGCTTCCATGTTGCAGGAAACACTGCTCTCCAGGTGAACTTCAGACACTTGAGAGAAAACACGTCAGGAAACATGTCGCTCCTCACTGCTGTTACTTTTCCCGCCTTCATAGAAGTGCTGAAGCTGTTTTCTGTTGCCAGAATCAGTTTCACAAACTCTTACAAAGTCCTCAGGTTGTAGCAGAAATAACAAACCAACAGCTCCCCCAAGTGGCCACTTCACCACACTACCAGCAAATTAACTGAAGCTGCAGTACATCTTCTTCACTTGTAATGCAAGTGGAAAGTCTATTATAACTTTGGCATTCCTTATTATCAAAGTAAGAAAATACAATTAATATTATTACAAAGGATGTTATTGATCGTTGTGAAGCAATATAACAAAATGTGAAAAAAGTGAAGGGGTCTGAAGACTTTGACTGCACTGTATTTGTGGATTGTTTATAAAGATTTACGTCTTCAGTGGGAACCAATGGGCTTTGAGCTGAGAGCCTCTCAGTCATCCTCCTCTTCTTCTCCTCTCAAAGCGTTGCGGAGACTCCTCCAGAACTCCCCACTCCTCTCCTCCTCCTGAGGCCACTCCAGGTAGGTGGTGGAGCTCATGAGTTTGCGCAGTTTGCAGAAGCGTTTGGGGATGTCGTCCTTGGACAGCGGTTCCAGCAGGATCAAGATGGCCGCGTCTCTGCCGGCTTTCCCATCGAAAAGCCAGAAGTGGGAGAAGTCCAGCTCGTAGCGGCACCAGTCCGACTGGACAAAATTCTCTGAGAGGATGAAGACGGTCCGCCTGCTGCGCTCCATGGCGCTCATGATGTTGTCCACAATCCAGTGTCCAGGAAGGAAGTCCCGCTTGTGGAGGCACAGGGTCAGAGGCCGGGGGCTTCTGGGATTCACAGAGTCTTCACCGTTCTCCCTGTAGGAGTATAAACCAGAGAGCAGGTTATGTTTCCTCACAGGTTTAGACTTTATTTGTGGTAGGTGGGGTTCAGTATGCTGAGAACAAATGGCTGCTGAGAGGCAGCTGCAAAAGTGCAAAGCTCTGACAACTTGCATGCTTCTAATTTGGTATGTAATTTTTCCAATTTGTACAACTGAACACGAACGCACCATTCCTGGAGACTTTTAATGAATCCACACTTTTAACTGAATTTCTACTTAAGGTTTCACAACCAGACATTTTGATTAGTCACCAGATTTCACGAAATACTCAACTATTTTCTATAAAATAAGCAGCACATTCAATACAAGAATCTGGCAACCAGTTACTGGAAAGCGAATTGTAATATCAAAAGACAAATTATATTATGTGCCATGTGTGCTAAAGATTGAATGGAATTTGATGGAGGAATGGTGGAAAAAAAAAAAAGAAAATTGGCAAAAATTCCAAATTTTCAAAAATCCTTGAGCCAAAGTGGCAAGTGATAACAAAAAATCTGACTTTACCTTGGCTCCTCCAGCTCAGGTACCAAGAAGACGTAGCTCTCTTCTCCATCTGTTAATTGCACGTCTTCATCTCCACCTTTAATGCCCGACTGGAGGAAAGCGACAAAGTCACAGGAGCAGACGAATTTGTTCTGCCCCACCTCGAGGCTCTGGAGTCGTCTGTATGACTGCAGGTCTGAAACGCCGCAGGGAACCTTCAAGCCACGACAGACATCAGCTCTGCGTGGAAAAAATGCACCTCTCTCATTCACTTCAATGACCCTCTTTCCACCAGATTAGCTCTGGTTCTTGAACCAGTTCCATTCAGGATTCTTGGAACCTTGGTGCTGTCTAGCGAACCCGCCCGCATTTCCACCAGTTTTGAGCAGAACCATTGTATTCAAGGATGAGTCATGTTGTTGTGCTCTAGTTTGATGTTGTACAACATTAGATAAAACATTAAAAAGACAGAACTCTAAACCTTTTTTGTGAATGCAGGTCAGGTCTTTCATTTGAGTGAAAACCTCTGTGGAGATCCAACAGAGAAGATCCAGTGATCCCAGTAGATGGCGAGCCTCCTAGCTTGATCTCCAGGAACCCAGAATCTGCATGATGACTGAAACCGTCAGATGAACAGTCTGCTTTGTGGTAGGATCGTGCCAGTCACCTGATTGGTACCAGCTTGAACACACACACTTTAAAAGGGTGCACCCTGAGTCACCAGACCCTGACAGATCGGATCCTCGTCTGAAATAAACCCACCCATGTCGACCTTGTCCAATTTTACCCTAACAACTGGGAAAACTCAAACAGGACAATTGCACACACTTACTGATGTGATTTAAAGGACTATTGACACAAAAATGACTCCAATTTTTAATTTTCATTCTTTTGTAAAACTGATGCCAGGTTTATTGTTTTCATATTCATAACCAAGTTAAGTTTACAATTAACTGAATTCACTTGTGTTGCTTGTGTTGCGTTTATGGTTATCACCCTCAATATTTAGCTCCTGAAGAACCCAGAGCGAGGTGGACTCACCCAGGAGTGTGTTACATGTGCACGTTCATATTCCTGGACTTTGTACTGCAAACAGGGTAATTCTACTGTTTACCTTGCGGTCATCAAGACAGAGGACACAATGTTTGTTACTGTGATAGCTTGAGTGGTGTCTCTTAGCATCGTATATTATTATTAGGGTTGCATTTAACAGATTGATAAGTGTAAAATGCCCAGCACAAGTTCCCAGAGTCCAAAGTGACATCTTCAAATAGTTTTTTTGTCCACTTAACAGTCCAAAAGTCAAAGATGTTCAATATGCTATCATATGAGTAAGAGAAATACGGCACAACTTTACATTTGAGAGCCTCAATTGACCAATAAATGAATGGACTGAAGCCCCTTTCAGACATGCAATCCTTTACGTTCAACTGACGGCAGTTAAACATGTTGGTCTCATGTCTGAATAAGCACCCTGGTGACTTTTATGTAAAAGTCGTGACTTTTATGTAAAAGTCACGACGGCAATCTTATCACTTTCAGCACGACACAAGTCTGAACTGAATGCTGTCAGATTAACGTAAAGGATGTAGAGAGAGAGAGATTAAATACACATCTTGTTCTGCCTTCTAAGATCACTTCTTTTCAGATCAAATCAGTCTATAAAAACTATTTTCCCCTTGTGGTGCAGCCGAGGGAGAATAGGTTAAAAACCCTCTTACAATGGCCCAATAAATGAATGTCCAGCAAAATGTTTTACATGCAGTATAGCATGTGAGCAAATAGGAATTAAAGGAGTCCCAACTTAACGTCCTGTCATTCAATGCTTGTGCACTGTCGGATGTTGTAACAGGCAGCTGAATTCACTATCAAACATTAACATTTAGAAGCAGTGGCAAGCGTCATCATCACAATGGTCATTAATTAAAGCTTCAATGGCAGAATACGTTTTAAAATCCGTCAGTGATGCAGCTTCTGAGAGAACAGAAAACACTTCTTCCAAGTTATCATAACATTTTTAACTCACCACTTTTTTTAACTGTCTCTCTCTGTCTCTCTCTCTGTCTCTCTCTCTCTCTGTCTCTCTCTGTCTCTCTCTCTCTCTGTCTGTCTCTCTCTGTCTCTCTCTCCCTCTCTCTCTCTCTGTCTCTCTCTCTCTCTCTCTCTCTCTCTCTCTCTCTCTCAGCCCCTTGTGATTTGTGATGAGCAATGACTCAACATCCGCTTGCACACTGTATCAAGAACAGGGTTCAGATTAGGTCAGGGAAATTCCTAAAACACATCTTTTTTCCTCTTTAATAGGCCAGATGTATAAGCGATGTGTATGCACAAAAACATGTGTACGCCTTTTCCTACACATGACCTTATAAAAGAAGAATGTGCACAGCTCATGCTTCAGACCAGGCATACACACGGTTTTCAAGAGATAGCTGCTGGTGATATAATACGTTGGACATGAAATATGTGAGTAGCAGCAGTAACAGCTAAAGGTTTTCTTTTGTTCAAATTCATTTCACATCAGGTCAGCGTGTCTAGTACAGATGGTATCAATTTAGTGAGGTAGGGAGGGAAAGGAAGACTGGCTCATGGATTAGGGCTTGGTGTAACACTGTGAGTCTGAAGGGTTAACATACTGAGAGAGGACACGCCCAGCGTAGGGACACGCCATTTCCTGTCTATTTTCAAATGCAGCGCACCATTTCACAGAGCTGGTCGATTAAAGTCAAGGTAAGACACCGAGGTTCTTTCTTTACATGTACAGTGTGGTCTTTTTATTTTGGTCTTATTTTTATGAATACATTAGGGACATACTGTATATTGATAATATTTGGACAAACATCAGAACTTTAGTTTGACTTACTGCTGTGAGCTGAGAGACGTGTCTCTACGACAAAGTGTGTAGACAGTAATTTGTCATTTCCTGGTTTATCACACAGATCTAACATCTTAATTCAATCCTGATTAAATGAAGTCACACAGTCATTCAGTGCAACTTGTTGAACGTGTTTGAGGGGAGGAAGCTCCAGAACCTTTTTGTGTATTTAGTGCCAAGGTGAGTCAGCTCAGGATCTCTCTGGAGACTTTCATCCCATTGTTCTACTTCACAAACTTTGACTTGTACTGCAGTGTGTATACAATATACTGAATATATCCTACTCAGTGCCAGCTGACATAGAAACAGAACTATTAACTGGCAAACGTAATGATTTTCATTAATGCATTAATGGCATAGATTTGGGTATGGGCAGCAGAGACATGTCTTCACTGGATAAAACGTCAGTCAGTTTTTATATTTATATTTCAGGTGCAAGATGTTAGTCAAGTTCATTGCTCAAACATGTCACTTTAACATTAACTAACTATTATTTTAATGTTAGGTGAAAATGCCTCCCAAAAAACAAAAGACGAAGGACATCAGGTCCTTTTTCAAGAGAAGTGTAAGTAACCGCTCAGCTAATAACAATGTTCTGTAATCAGTGTTTAACAAACATTTATAATCTTTGACTTAACTTGTGTAGCCTTAATATTTACTAAACTAAGGCCGTCCCTCTAATATGGATATCATCTCTATGCAGAAGTAGCTGATTTGTTAGTTTGTGAATCTCTTGCATTATTTTATCAGGACGATCCTAACAGCAGCAGCAGCTCGACCACCACGGACAGTACACAGCCAGGTGGAGCTACAGCCTCTCAGGTGAGCTCTTATGTCGTGAAGAGAAGTTAATGTTTGAGCATTGTGGCTCTGTTGTAAATACTCCATTTTATGGTATTTCATATAATTGATATTTTAGCAGCTTTTCGATTTTTTTCTACTAGACTAATGTCACAAAACTATTGCCTGCCTACACTTCCACTAGAAACAGAGTGGGCAAATAATTAGTTTAATTTGACTCGTCTTTCTCACCACATGACCAATGTGAGTCCAATATTCAGTCTCCTTTTAGCTCTGGTTTACTCCATCAACTCCTGAGTCAAATATCTGATATTAAAAGACCCCCGCTATCAGAAATATATTATAATACAATTAGAAAAGGTGTTCTTATTGAATCAGCCCCTCCTGATTTTAACCAGTGGTGGAATGTAACTAAGTACATTTACTTAAGTACAAATTTGAGGTACTTTACTTGAGTATTTCTATTTTATGCAACTTTATACTCCTCTACATCTCAGAGGCAAATATTGTACTTTCTGCTGCACTACATTTGTCTGACAGCTTTAGCTACTTTACAGATTACAAGTTTTCATACCTTTTCTGTCCAGTGCAAACCATGTATGTCCAGATTTGAATGTTTCTGATAAACTGAAGGATTGATGTTGTCATAAGGCAACAAAGTCCACAGAAGGAGGTGGTTGGACATGTTGATCAAGTGTCAAAGGTGCGCACAGGAGACCACTGAGACCACTTCCTGTTTCCTACCAACAGTCAATGTCAGTGTCTTTTAACCATGGCCAAGTAGTTATTTTAACCCAAGCCGTGGTCTAACCAAACCATGGAGAGAGAAATCAAGACGCAATTAAATAGTTAAGGGTGTGCTTTAAAGTAAAAGGTTTCATGTAGATAAAAAGGTAATTCCAACAGTTCTAGAGAAGCCAGTTGACTTAGACTTTGGAGCTCCCTATAACAAGTTTAAAGAGGAGTTTACATGTGCAAATTTAAGGCCAGAGTTGTCACTGTTAGAGTCTAGGGATATAGTCTCAGCAACAGGAAGTGGAACCCAAGAGAGGCAGTTTCACAAGCTCAGGCATCACTTACAATAGACAGGGATATTGTTGGGCACATACAGCATGGGTGTGGGGGTTTAGATTGGGTTTAGCCTCTGGTATAGAAAGAGTTCACAAGTGATCTACACATGTAGTGATAGTGATACCTAGTGTTCACAATAGGAACTGGATTTTTATATAGTCAGCAGCCCAAATATAATTTTAATTTTAGAAAACACTGATGAATCCAATAAAAGCTCTCAATTTGTATGCACACGTTAAAGGTAACCTGTGGAGTTTTTGTAAACAAAGTTGTGTTTACATTCACTTATTTTCATCCAAACACACAGCGTGATCCTCAAGGCCTAATGAAAAGTAAAAACATTACTCTATAGCACTACTAGTGGTCAAAAACTGCACAAGGTGTACAGACATTTCATGAATTAGGGCTATTGTTTTTTACAACAGTAAATCTAATCCTCTTCTCATTTTGCAGCCTTTTACACACAGCCAAGTGAAGAAGGAGGAGAACGATGGTGATTCCATGGTGAGTAGATTAATACACTGCATGCACAAACAGTCTGCATTTTTATGACATCAACAAGGACATGCATCTTTTATTTCGTCACTCTGATTTCCTGCAGGGTGGACATTTACATCGCTTCACCGTGAAATTCAGTCGTACTGACTGTTATGAATACCCTCTAGACTGTGATCAACCTCGCACAGTGCTGGAGGCAATAAAATCAACTCAACACTTTAATAAGAAGATGAAGAAGTGCTCAGATGAAAACATTGTGATTCAGCTGGGTAAAAAGGATAGGGAATCTATTGTTGCAACACATTTCCCTTGTACTTGTATCAGGAATGGTGAGTCTCTGATCGTTTCATGTAAATCAGAAAAGGTTGAAGAGGCCAAATACCAATATTACGAAACAATACATTCAAGGGACAAGTATTCTGTCTTCTACATTGATACAGTGGGAGGGCTACACACCAAAACAAAGGAGCTCTTTAGAAGCAAAGCTGTCAAACAGTTCAAGTATCTGTGTGTCTATGGGGAGAAGGGGATGACTGTGGAAGAGGCTCTGAAAAGAGACGGTCGCTTCATTGATGACCTCGACGACTTCACTCTGTCTGACAACAAGAATCCAAACTGCATCACAGAACGCACACAAAAGGTTGACAACCTAGATCAAAATGTATTCAAGATATGTCTTCCACAGAATAAGAGAGCAAATTATGAAACACAGCAGGAAAACCCAGGTGCATCAAATAATTCACAACAGAAGTGTGGCACAAAGCCAGTTGCAGATGTAGTAAAGCAGAGTGGAATCAGTGTCAGAACAGCAGTGGAAAACAGAGGCAGCAGAGTCAACACTGAAGAGATTTATAAAATACTGCGTGAGCAGTTTCCAGGTCTGAAAAAATGGATGGAGAGTAGATTCCCAGGTGATTCTTATCAGGAAGCTCTGAACCTGAGGAAGGAAGACTTTGGAAAGATCCAACAGTCATTCAGTGAAGTTCACAGAGTCAGGAAGCTGCTAAAACTGGGCGAGTCAGTTTGCAAAGTGGTTGTTGAGAATGTTTGTCAGGGCACGGGCTTCGTGTTTTTTGACAACTTCATCCTTACTAACGCACACTTATTCAAAGATTATGTTGAAGGACAAAATGTGTTTGTTCTCTTTAACTATGAAGATCCTGAGCCGCACGCGAATTTCTACTACTTCTCAGTTAAGATAACATTAATTAACTACAGTGAGGGTGAGCTTGATTATGCCATACTTGAGCTCAACCCTGAGGGCCAGAAATCCAACCAAACAAAGAAAATGAAGGTACCACCAGGGCTTCTTAAGAAATTTGGTCCACTACCTCCGAAAGGTGAAGCCTGTATTATTGGTCACCCAGCAGGAGGAGTGAAAAAACTGGATACTACGTGTATCATTGAGAAAGAGAAGAGGGAACAGGCTGTCTATGATCATTTACATCCAAACAATCTTTTCATTGTCCAATCAATCATTCACCTTATCAAAAAGCAAGGCATTGACAACATAATGATGGGTGGAAGTAAAGCAGAAGAAGTAGTGACCTACAACACTTTCATGTATCACGGCTCCTCTGGCTCCCCAGTGTTTGATGCTCAGGGCCGAGTGTTTGGTTTGCACACAGCAGGATATGTCTATGGGTTTCCAAACCACAAAGAGAGTGTGATAGAGTTCGCCCAACCTCTGCTTAATATATTTGAACATTTTGTGAGTAAGCTGAAGGAAAGCGGAGATGAGGAGCTGTTGAAGAGAATTAAGAAAGAAGCAGGGGGTAATCAATACCTACAAAAGGTACTCAATCAGACAACTGACACTGATGAGGAAATGGAGACTAATTAGGTATTCAGAAGCTCCTCCGGCAAATTGTCAAAGCACAAGCTGCATGGGTTGTTGTTCTCCAGTTATTCATCATACATATCGTTTGTCATTTTTATGATTCTTAATTTGTGCTTGCTGTTTTGTTGTGACTCAAATATACTGCAACTTATCCACACCAAATATAATATGTTTATTATCATTTTTTTGTGGCAATGAACTGAATGCCAGTATTTTCTTGTTGTTGTTGTTGTTTTTGGCATACTACAATTATAACCATCTGCTTTTAAGTTGTTTGTAGAGGTTTGTAGAAGCTCCGTAAGGGTTGATTTTATTTCATTCTCATTTGTTTCTCCTGTGGTCGGTTAGGAAGTTTAGTATTGGATTTTGTTTGGTTTTCTGTTTCACTTTCAACATCCTGTGGTATTCTGTTTATATTATATCAAAATTAATTTACTCACAAACTCTCTTGGCATCCTTTCATTATAACTATCTGCTATTAACTTGTTTGTGGAAGCTCTGTAGGGTTTCCACACTTCTGGCATCCTGTTGCATTCTGTTTGTATTCTATTAAAACTTTGGTTCTCTTCAAAATCTGTTTCATGTCATTGATCTTTTTTCCTTCCTCTTAGATTTATGTTATTGTTCCCACCATCCCCTGATCAGTCAAAGTTGAGCAAAGGTGAACTACCAGGGCAGCTGTAGATTGCACCGAAACAGGAAATGTTGAATTTGTCCGTCATACAAGCTTCAATATAAGTGAAACAGAGGAGAAATATTCATAAGACGGGAGTGTAATGTGACCATACCTTAAGACCTGACAAACTTACCAGCACACAAACGTTGTTGTGAGCCTCGAAGACAGTCATAGCTGAGATCAAAAAGTCTTAAAGCTTTATTGTGTGGTGAAAGCTGTATAAAATCTAGCAGAAACAGTTCTTCACACCTTTAGCTTCAGAACTGAAGAAAACTGAATAAAAACAGAACTAGAATAAAACTGTAAAGGCTGGGGTATGCTTGAAACATGTCTACAAGCAGTGTTCATACCTGTTCCAAATGGCCACACTCGAAGGAGGGGCAGAAATCCTGCTGTCAGACAGTTTTGCCTCGAAGGCGTTCGTGTTGTAGCACTCAGTTGTTCACACCAAAAATGACACAAGAATGAAAAAAGTCACACCTCCACACACCTGCATGAAGTGTGTCTTTCTGTCAGAGAGGGTTTCAGGAAGTTACAGAAACTGTCAGACATACCATCCCCCCGATTCCAACGTTGGAAAGGTGTGGCAGGAGGAGGTTTCAGACACTGTTTGATGATCTAACAAGCTTCGTTTGAAGCTTACTGAGGCCTTAAGACTTTGTGGCTGTTTTTTCTTTCAACCCACTTTGTGTTTGGGTAAGTTTTCCAGGTCTGTCCATGTGTATGTAGTTGGGTTCACACTGGCTGAGCATTCACCAAACCTCCTGTGTTTTGTCTCCTCACTGAAGAACTGATTTTTGGTTTTGAGATGCTTCCATGTTGCAGGAAACACTGCTCTCCAGGTGAACTTCAGACACTTGAGAGAAAACACGTCAGGAAACATGTCGCTCCTCACTGCTGTTACTTTTCCCGCCTTCATTGAAGTGCTGAAGCTGTTTTCTGTTGCCAGAATCAGTTTCACAAACATAAAACGTCCTCAGGTTGTGGCAGAAATGACAAACCAACAGCTCCCCCAAGTGGCCACTTCACCACACTACCAGCAAATTAACTGAAGCTGCAGTACATCTTCTTTACGTGTAATGCAAGTGGAAAGTCTATTATAACTTGACATTCCTTATTATCAATTATGATTATTACAAAGGATGTTATTGAAGATTTTCTCAATCTTGTTGTATTGGGCTCTTGTTTTGCCATCAGCCACAGTACCTTCATACAAAGTCTATATTTTTCTTATTTTCCAAAACCAACAATGAATACTAACAAGTGTTGTGTGTGCATCTTCTTCACATCAGTGAGCCACACCTTCATGAACACACACACTGTAGTTTATTTATACACCGTCCTGCTGCCCCAAATGCTCATTAGGGCACCAAATGTGATATTTCAGTTTTTTCTTTTTAACAAATTTGCAAACATTTCTAAAATCCTGCTTTTGATTTATGAGGGAAAAATTAATTTACCAAATTTTTGCATAAGCAATATAACAAAATGTGAAAAAAGTGAAGGGGTCTGAAGACTTTGACTGCACTGTATTTGTGGATTGTTTATAAAGATTTACGTCTTCAGTGGGAACCAATGGGCTTTGAGCTGAGAGCCTCTCAGTCATCCTCCTCTTCTTCTCCTCTCAAAGCGTTGCGGAGACTCCTCCAGAACTCCCCACTCCTCTCCTCCTCCTGAGGCCACTCCAGGTAGGTGGTGGAGCTCATGAGTTTGCGCAGTTTGCAGAAGCGTTTGGGGATGTCGTCCTTGGACAGCGGTTCCAGCAGGATCAAGATGGCCGCGTCTCTGCCGGCTTTCCCATCGAAAAGCCAGAAGTGGGAGAAGTCCAGCTCGTAGCGGCACCAGTCCGACTGGACAAAATTCTCTGAGAGGATGAAGACGGTCCGCCTGCTGCGCTCCATGGCGCTCATGATGTTGTCCACAATCCAGTGTCCAGGAAGGAAGTCCCGCTTGTGGAGGCACAGGGTCAGAGGCCGGGGGCTTCTGGGATTCACAGAGTCTTCACCGTTCTCCCTGTAGGAGTATAAACCAGAGAGCAGGTTATGTTTCCTCACAGGTTTAGACTTTATTTGTGGTAGGTGGGGTTCAGTGTGCTGAGAACAAATGGCTGCTGAGAGGCAGCTGCAAAAGTGCAAAGCTCTGACAACTTGCATGCTTCTAATTTGGTATGTAATTTTTCCAATTTGTACGACTGAACATGAACGCACCATTCCTGGAGACTTTTAATGAATCCACACTTTTAACTAAATTTCTACTTAAGGTTTCACAACCAGACATTTTGATTAGTCACCAGATTTCACAAAATACTCAACTATTTTCTATAAAATAGAAAGAATCTGGCAACCAGTTACTGGAAAGCGATTTGTAATATCAAAAGACAAATTATATTATGTGCCATGTGTGCTAAAGATTGAATGGAATTTGATGGAAGAATGGTAAAACAAAAATTGGCAAAAATTCCAAATTTTCAAAAATCCTTGAGCCAAAGTGGCAAGTGATAACAAAAAATCTGACTTTACCTTGGCTCCTCCAGCTCAGGTACCAAGAAGTTTTCCACCCAGCTAGCGTCTCTCTCACTGTAGGACACAAAGGCGTCAAAGGATAGCAGCGCTTCTGAACCCTCATCTCTGTGGCGCCGCCGTCGCCGGGAGCTACGCTTGGCCTTCAGCCACGCCCACGTCATCTTGAGGTACCAGATTACATGGAGGCGCCACAGCAAGACGCACACCAGAATGGCAACAAACAGTGCCACCCCACAGCTCACAGACACAAACAAAACCCGGTGGCACTCGACAATGGAGAGGCGGACTCGACCCACCGGTTCCCCCTGCAGGTAGAGAGGAGAGTCGCAGATGTAGCTCTCTTCTCCATCTGTTAATTGCACGTCTTCATCTCCACCTTTAATGCCCGACTGGAGGAAAGCGACAAAGTCACAGGAGCAGACAAATTTGTTCTGCCCCACCTCGAGGCTCTGGAGTCGTCTGTATGACTGCAGGTCTGAACGGTCGAACATGTTCAAGGTGTTTGACTGTGGAAGAATAAAGAGGGGTCACATAAAAAGGACTGGAAGAAGAAGATGTGATTGTTTCTTACCTGTATAGTCAGTGTTTGCAGATTGGGGAACAACCATCCAGCGGGCAGCCTGAGAAACTTGTTCCCAGAGAGATGGAGCTCTCTCAGGGCAGGCAGGAACAAAAGGAAGCCCTTGAGATCATTGTTGCTCAGATCCAACACCTGTACATGATAAGTGGTTTATCAATGAGTTGTTATGATGGTCTGTCAGGATTACTGCTACATGGTCTACTCTCAGTACCTCCAGAGTTGCAGGTAGACAGGGGGTGATGGTTGTAAGTTTAGCCCTGGAGATGTTGAGGTATCGCAAGGTGGAAGGCCAGGAGCAGCTCTGGGGCATGGAGCTGTATGCATTCCTGCTGATGTCCAAGTGGGTCAGTTTGGAGAGCTTCACTACCAGCCGGCTCACAGTGGACAAAGACTGGACAGCAGAGGGACAGAGGCAGACAAAGCTTCAGGCAGCAGGTAATTTCTTCTTCAAACCTGGGATTTATACTGATTTTACATGTGATGTGATCAGTTTACTCATCAGCAGGAGTACTACTCAGTCTGTGAAAACTATAGTAAGTGTGATGCTAAAGTTGAAACAAGAAGTCGTTCTGCAAAAAGCGAATGGACAGATTCATTTTCTCTTCCAAATAAGTTTGGTGAATTTGAAGTGTGCTAACAATCTGTGATTGCTTGTGTTCCTTCTGGCTGGACTTTAAAAAAGACATGCAAAAATAATACGACTTCTTGAAGGCACCTTCAGAGCGTTTCCGCTGATGTTTAAAACTCGGAGGTCCTTCAGCGTGCCGTCTCCTTTGCACAGTGTCTCCACCAGAGTCATGTCGGTCAGCAGGTTTTCTGACAGGTCCAGGTACTGCAGGTTCACTAGCAGGCGGGATGTGTTGCAGGGCATCACATACACCTGAGGGTAAAAGTCACGCTTCACTAATGAAGCTCGGAGAGTTGGAGTACAATGCAGCATACTTCTGTGATTCACTCGGTGATTCATTTTGCAAATACAAGGACTAAGTGCCTGGTCACACCAGAAAGTGGCAAAGTGAGAGTCCATGTCCTCACGAAATAGTTGGTGTTGGAATCTTGGTGACGTAGTGACTACTGCAGGGATAGTAACATGGTAGCTAGCTGGTAGCATTGTAGCGCTAGCCAGCCACAATAGAGAGTTTTAAATTGCGGTGTGACTAAGAGTTTGTTTACTTCTCTCATGTATAAATTTGTTTATTCCCATGCCATTATGCCATTACCTCAAAAATGCAATGAAGCACAGCATACTTGAGTTAAACCTTTTTCTTTACACCTCAAAAGACTTTTGAGAGTGTGAGTTTAAGTTTAAAGCTCCAGCTAAAATTGAAATCTGAACTGAATGACCTTACCTTGTGATACCTTTCAATTCATATAATTTACGGATAAAAATTACTTTTTCTTTTTGTATTGAAAAATGCCATTCTATAGAACAGGATTTGTGCCAAAGGAAAACAAATTATACTGTATAGAAGAGTTCTGAGGTTTAATTTAGATGTTCATCCTAAAATTGGAATTATACAATGAAAGTCAAGATTTTTAGAAGCAAATACGAGATTGTTGTCAGTATTCATTTGCCATTTGTTGTCTGTATTCTGACTTAATTCTCAGAAACCCGACTTAAAAATCACACTCCTAATTTTATTCTCACAATTCAGACTTTTTTTTCTTTTCTGTTGGTTTTTTAAATGTTGGGACTTGTTGCTCTAGGTATGTAGTGGACTGATGTAGTAGCTACAGCATGTTAACATACATGAGACAAATACCACCTTGTTCCTTACCCGAGAATTTATGACGGACACCTTCCTGGGGTACTCCAGCAGAAACTGCAGCTGCAGAAACGAGGCAAACTTAAAGACATCCAGCACCACACCATTTCGTATGAAGAACTCGTCGATGCTTCTTTGATCCGTCCATTTGGCTGCCTCCCACCTAACACAAACCAAAAAACAACTATCATAAAAGTGGTGTTCATTTGTGAAGATTATCTTGCTGAACAAAATGTGCAAGTATCATAAACTTTTGTTTGCCACAGATCTTATTTTCTGCAATAATCCAAAATCCAATGAAAAAAATCCCATTGGCTTTTTGTCGAGGAAACCAAGGTGATGCTAACTTCAGGTTGGACTACAAAAATATGTCATTCCTGCAGCACTCTATTCACGTTTCTGTCTGGCTGCTGATTGGTCGACTAAACATGCTGCTGCTCCCCCCTCTTGGTCAGTCCAGAGAGCCACAGCCACATATGAGAGCACAATCACTGAGAAATATTGGTGATGCTCTTCAAATGAGAGGAGTTAAGGTCTGCTGTTAGATTTGTCGCTAGGCACTTTTTGGAGTCGCTAATGGGGTGTTAAGAGCTGCCAAATCTAGCAAGAAAGTCGCAAAGTTGGCAACACTGAGTTTGATAAATCATGCTGAAGCGCTGGTTTCCTACCTGCCCTCGCCTGTCAGCGTGACGCCGTCCACAGAAAAGGAGGTGAGCGGCACTCCATTGAACACCACCAGGAAGTCAACAATGGACTCATCGGACAGAGAAATGTTGCGGAAGGTCATGTACCTGAAAAGTGACATCATAGAGGAGCGACTGGTTGGTTTGTCTGCCAAACCAATTTTACTGCCACGTGGCAAATTTTTAAACACTTTTTCTTACAACACAATATTTAAATACTGCATGCAGCAATGTCTCGCATTCCCAATTCCATGTTTCACTGGTTTCAAATGGCAGGAAGAAGTTTGAAATTTAAACTTAAGTCACTGAAATGAGAAAGAAGCTTTGTGTACAGCATGTACTGAAGAGCTGGTAACTGTAAGGAGATTGTGGCCAGACCTGACTCTCCTCCTGGCTGCCTCTCTGAAGGACTGAACAGACTGATTCCCAATCAGATGGAGGTCTTCTAGAATGAGGGGCGTCTCAGGGTATGACACGTCTCTGACCACAGCTGACGCTAAGGCTACGTTGGTTAAAAATGGACCGTGGAGGCTCAAAGTGACACGACCCAGCGGCCAAACGTCCGCTAGAGTGCCGGACTCGTACCTGCAGAGAGATAAAGAGACAGGAGAGAGTCAAAGATGGGAGTAGTAAGGTTTTTAGACCACCAGGAGGCGCCAACATCTGGCTCTCAGGTAACAACACAAACACACCCCCCACCTCATCAGGTTGTTGGCGTGCACAGTGAGCTCCTCCAGCTGAGTGACTCCAGACAGATCTCCTCTCTTTAGCTCTTCCAGAGCAGGACCTCCAAACCCCAGCTTCCTCAGCCTCACCAGCCTCTGAAACACTGGAGAAGAACCCAGGCAGCTGGAGGAGAGGAGGGGAGAGAAGAGAAGAAGCTAGAAGTATGTGGACACCTGGACATCATATGCAATGTGGAGGTTTACGCTGGGTCTTTAAACTGTAACTTGAGTGCGTTACCTGTATGGGTTGTTGAGCAGGTTGAGCTCCTGCAGAGCTCCTAGCTTGCTGAACCACTTCCGGTTGACAGCAGTCAGCTGATTATCAGAGAGATCGAGCTCCTCCAGGCTCCACAGAGAGTCAAACGCTGACGGATGGATCACAGCTAGTCTGTTACCTGGAGGACAGTAATATCTACATGTTAAAACATCCCATCTAACAAAACCTTTATCAGGGGTTCCACAGGGATCAACTCTTGGACCGCTGATTTTATTAGTTACCATCATTGTTATTATTGTGATTATTACGCTTACTGTCATTGTTATTCTGGTTATTGTTATATCATTGTTGTTTTCGTGCTCCCCAGTACATCTTTGACCGGCTCACAGACTACAACCCAGTCAGACCTCTAAGGTCATCAGGTGGTGGTTTCCTAACTGTAGCTGGAAGAAGATCCAGATCTGCTAAGGGTGCTTGTAGTTACTTTTTGTTCTTTGGAACAAACTGCTTGATGACAAAAATTGTATTTTTTTCTGAGTAATTTAAGGCCTTCTTGCCCACACAGCTAAAGGCCAAAGTTCATTGTTGACCGTAGGCACAGCAAAACGTGGACGAGAAGTCCTTAAAGTGCTCGGGGAAAAAATGGACATGTGCACATCTCCAGTTCCTGCTAATGAAGATCATGTGAGAAGCTCAAAAACGACTATTTGGTTGGATGGAGGTGAGATTGTTTTGCCAATTTCAATTAGTTTTAGAATGTATGTACAAATTAATTGATTACTTATAGTTATCTTTAAATAAAATCAAGATGAAATTATTAATTACAGTATATGTTAATATCAATGTATTCAGGATAGTATGTTTTTATATTAATCATTTATATAGATACAAATATAGACAGGAAAAAACGTCATGACTCCTTACTTAATCACTTACTTTTCATGCACTGTGCACATGCATTATAATATGAGACAAGGCTTGTAGCCGTTTTCCTATAAACCCAATAAAATCCCATCAGCGTTACCGTGGAGACTCAGAGCCCTCAGTCGCCTGTGACCTGTCAGATCGTCAGCGGTCACCACGGTGATGTTGTTGAAGGAGAGATCAAGAGTCAGGGCAAGGTCTGTTACCGTGGGAACACAGGTGAATCCACTGTAGGAGCAGTTACAGGAGAGCTTCAGGTCACAGCGATCGCAGGATGGTGGGTTTGACCTCTGACCCCAGCACAGAGAGAGGAGGAGGAAGAGGAGGGTGAAGAAAAGGTTGCTTGGCTGTCCCATACTGTAGCGGAAAAAAGACAAAAAAAAAGAAAGATAAAGAGTGATCGAGTGGACAAATGTGTCAGATAGTTAACCGAGCAAGACAGTGAGACAAAAAGCAGCACGAAGACACAGAGACATGTAACAGAAGTGAAAGACACTCGGGGAGGAAGTGGGATTTGATAAAAGAGGAAGTCTTTAAAGTTTTATTGTGACTTTCATAAACCTTTTATGAACAACACATACCAAAAGTGTGCGTATACCTGTTTAACATTCCTGCTCCATTTTATGGTTAAACATGTGATTCCAAAACCACTGGCATTAATCTGTTGCTGTAACATTATCCACGTATGTTAATTGGTGTATTATTCATATAAAAAAAAAAGATCTGTTGAGGTCCTATAAAATGTTTGTACATTGATCAAATATATGTTTGTTTCTGTTATTCCAAAGCAGTGAACTCAGGGGTCGACCTAAAAATACTCAGCAACGTTTATGAATGGCACTTAATATATTCTTAATTTTAGGAGCAAAATTGTCAGACCAACATTTTATACACACCTGCCCTGGCCAAACACAAAGTGTTGGAGGTACAGTGTTGTCTATAATATCATTGTGTGCTGTAGCATTAAGATCTTCCTTCATTTGGGACAAAGAGGCACAAACCAATGAACCAGACCCAGAACAAAAGAAGACTGAAGTACATAGACAGGGGTGTCCACATACTTTTGGCCATATAATAATGTATATGCAGTCAACACTTTGACAAGGCAGTGCACAGACAGAAAATACAACCAACTGTTTTCTAGTTGAGTTGTGATCTTGATGATTATTTTGCCAGATCTGACAGAGAGAGAGAGAAAGTTATGGCCCTTAAATTAAAATGAAATTCAGATGCTTCAGCAGTGAGTACCCCACCAGAATCATTGGATGCAAAAAATTAAAAATTAAAAGCCGATGAGCAAGAGACACCATAAAAACATGACGCTGCTTTGTGCCAATTTTCCAATTTACCTTTTGCTGGAAACACCCCCTCCCCATTTTGGGACATTAACTAATTCATATTTTGGGAACCCAGACTGCGTTCGTTCTGTTTTATAGCCCTCATTTGCTCAAGTGCATCCCTTATTCTGTCGTTTATCTGTGACACAACCGCACAATTTCCTGTGTGTGACTGCTGTCATAAAACGGTAAAAATGATCTGAAACAGCGGTCAGACCAGTCAAACTTCAGGCATGTAAAAAGAAAAGTACATGTGATGTTTTGTTCGAGGGTTCTGCAGTATCGTAAGTCTGTGTTGCCTTACCTGATTTTAGCCGAGCTGATTCCTGATAATGAGGGAAAAAGTGATAACATTGAGAGAGACGAGAGAATGAGTTAAAAGAGCGTCTTTATGACTGTGTAGAGAGGAAGTAAAAACTCTGAGGGGACAGCTGGAATCAAGTGTGAAAAGAGGTAGTGAGCATGAAAATTACTTTCGGGAGGAAACCTGTGTGAGTGTGCGCCTGTAATTTTGTATAAGTGCATAAAGAAAAGTAACAGTAAATTCATCTTTTGCACATTTTCTGCTAAAAAGGCAATGTCTATTTGAAAAACTATGTCTTGTATGTTATAAACTCTTCTATTGATTATGATTGTTGTATTATCTTGTATGCGGTTGCTGTTACATAATATACAGTAACCGCTGTATGTAGGCTACAGGACCGTGGCCACAATGACTTCCGCTCTGTCTTTGGCTTTCTGGCTCTAACCATCACTTCCTCTTTGGCCCCACTCATAAAGACTCGCACATTATTTTTTACCCCTTTTTTAAAAATACGTATTTTCACAGTTTTACGACAAAGTACAACTTTCTTGACTTGCAAAATTATCTTTAAAATTGACAAACATCATACGTGTAATTCATGGCACAGTTCAAACCGCATCAAAAAATTATTTTGTCTCTTGCTGCTGACTTCTGTACATCTTTTGTCCGAATAAGGTCCCACGGGGGACACCGGAAGGGGTGACTTCGCCTCTTTGCAGCTGGATGGAAACAGGAAGTGTAATGTTACCGTGGAGTCAGTAAGTTAGCTGTGTTTACGTTTTGGCAAACTGGCAGCATTAAAAGTATGCCGAATTAGCTATTAGCAGTTCCTGTTAGCAGTGTACCAATGGATGTACAGACAACTATCACTGGATAACTGTGATACTGAAGTAAACTTAAAAACATGATGATTCTCAGTTAAGTTCTGGGGTTATAATGAGCGTCTTTTTTCATTGATTTCTAAGCGGATTTATGGACGTTTATTATATTAGATAATGATATCCTCGAAAAGTGTAGGTCAAACTGAATTTTAAAATATGTGTATCATGTCTGTGTGTTCAGATTTGGCTGAGTTATAACTCAGAGAAGGAGTACGATGTTTGACGCAAATTGCCACCAAACTCCATTTAAAATTTGCTCAAGTGTACTTAAACCCTTGTAATAATCTTGAAAAATAATTGTTGTCACTATTGAGCTTAATGAATGATCATCAGTTAAGCAATGTACCTGTTTAATTAAACTAGAGAAAAAAAACAGTGTAAAAATCTGAACTGAACCTGATCTCCTGTCAACAACACAATAAAAACACTTGTTTTTTGGATTTTGGTTTTCCAGAAAGACAAGAGAACGACACAACCCTGCAGAGCCACAGGGCTGACACAATGCTGTGCCAAAAGATTCCATCTTAACAAGTAATTTGTCTTTGATTGTGACCTAAAAATGTTTTCCTCAAAGGCATCATTCAGATTTTTCGATATGAGGTGGCATCAGTTACTCACTGGTAATCATACTAATGTAATTAATAACCAGTGGGCAGTGTGGGAAACAGGGTACTTATAGATTTTAAGTGTGATACTTGGACAACGAGACACATTCTTTTATTTTACAGCTCATGTTGTGTGCGCTCTGGATGATATAATATGATAAAATCCAGCCAGTACCAAGGGGTCTCTCAGTGTTTACTTGGAAATGTAGTCTGTAACCCAGATTTGCACAATACAGGGTCGTAAAACAAGAACCGCTTTAGAAGATACAAACCAACAAGATCGTCTGGGAAACACAATGAGACACTGAAGTGAAAAGGCTGATATTAAATGATGTAACATAAAACTTATCGTGATTACAATAGTCTGAAAAAGAATGGGGCTCGTCTGCAGATGTACAATAAATAAATAAGGTAAAGACAAAGCAATATCCATCTCATTCATTGTTAGTGTAAAATTTGACCTCTAAGCTGCGGAGGTGTGTGAAATTAAATAATGACTCAGGAAAAGCATCAGTGACCTGCAGGATAAAAGGCAGAGAGGCAGCAGAAGCTTCCAATACCTGCCTCAACACACCTGCTGATCCTGGAACAGGTAAGTCTACTTTGGATTTTTCGTGAAAATTATTATAATTATTACTTTAATTTATTGCAGTGTGATTAAGGACTATATATTGTAGAGAAACACAGTATGTGTCAGACAGTTTTTAACTTTTTTGCTCATGTGTTTTGACAAGCCACACTCCCACTTCATCTCCATCTCCACCATGAAGTTGCTCAGTGTGTCTCTCGCACTCTGCGCCCTTCTGACCCTGAGCCGAGCTGTCCCAACCAGCTCCACCATCCCCTGGCACACGGGCCTCTGCGAGTACGAGAAGCAGCACAGCCACAACCTCATCGGAGAGTTCGTCCCGCAGTGTGACGCCAACGGGAACTTCCTCCCGCAGCAGTGCTGGGCGTCCACCGGGTACTGCTGGTGCGTCAACGTCATCACCGGAAAGGAGATACCGAACACGAAGACGCCGCCGGGGACCACACCTGTTAACTGTGGTGAGTGGTAGAATGTAACTAAGTACATTTACTCAAGTACTGTACTTAAGTACAATTTTGAGGTATTTATACTTAAATTGAGTGTTTCCATTTTCAACTTTACAGGCCTCTGCGAGTACGAGAAGCAGCACAGCCACAACCTCATCGGAGAGTTCGTCCCGCAGTGTGACGCCAACGGGAACTTCCTCCCACAGCAGTGCTCGGGGTCGACCGGGTACTGCTGGTGCGTCAACGTCATCACCGGAAAGGAGATACCGAACACAAGGACGCCGCCGGGGACCACACCTGTTAACTGTGGTGAGTGGTAGAATGTAACTAAGTACATTTACTCGAGGTACTTATACTTTAATTGTTTCTATTCTCAACATTGTACTCCACTACGTTTCAGAGACAAACATTGAACCTTTTACTTCACTTCATGTATCTATTAACAAATTTAGTTAATACTTTAAAGAGCAAAATTTTACAAACAAAACATATGACCAGCTTATAAAATATGATGCATTGTTATAGATTAAACTATCCAACAGTATATAAAGTATTAAAATGAGCTCCACCTCAACCAACAATAAAATGCTGCTTACACCTTAATGCATCAGTAATAATAATACATAATATAGCACTGGCAGGGGTCACTCTGTTGTCTAATGACTAATTTTACTTGTGATATTTAAAGTACATTTTGCTGTTAAATGATTGCCTAAATGATAATTTATTTTGCCAATAGTGACATCACAATTCTTTTTTAAATATTATTACCACAAGAGTTTATCTACGCTTTTTAAATGGAGTTTGGCAGTGTCAAGAACATTTAAATTTAAATCATTTAAATCAACATAAGCAGTAAAATTAAGCAGGCTTTCTAAAACACAAAATGTTCACATGTAGTTGAATTTAAATACTGCCGAATCAAAAAGGTAATTGCAGTCCAACTTGAATTTTTTTGTATAGACAGTGAATTCAACTGCCCCAACGGCTGGTCCCGCTTTGGCAAACGGTGTTTCGTCTTCATTCACAGCCCGAAGACATGGGCTGAAGCTGAGGTAAGGACTGATGGTGGATGCAATGTGCATTTCACAAAATGAAAGTGTTGTGACGGAGCAAATGACATACTGATGACTTAGCTGCTCAAACATCCAGTCATGTTGTAATGAATCAAATATGGGAAAGCTCTTTCTTGTCTCGACACCTACAGATTTACTGTCTATTTGAAGAGGGCAACCTGGCGTCAATCCACAGTTCTGAGGAGAGTCACTTTATCCAGAGTTTGACCAGAGGAGACTCCCACGACTTCCCCGAAACATGGATCGGTGGCCACGATGCCGTACATGTATGGAAATCTTTTGGTTTAGTTGATATTATTACCTAACCCAACCTATACAGATCTAGATTCTGTTACTTTTTTTTTTTTAATATACCCAAATCCCAACATTTCCTCCCAACTCAGCTGTCAGCTAGAGCCCGACCAATACGGGTTAGTCAGATATCAACATTGATATTTAAAAAAAAAAAAATTTGTTTTATCTTTTTTTACAAACACTTTTTTGAACAGTGAACTTCACTGGAAATTAAGGTGTTATAAACTTAAAAACTTACAAAATAAAACTTCAGTATTTAGGTGTGCAATTAGGTACTATAACAAAATGAAGGAGTGCACCTTTAAAGTATAAATGTGATTGATCATAATTAATTAGTTAATTATGAATGTTTGTGTCTTTCTATCCATAGCACTGTTTTTGGATGTGGAGCGATGGCTCCAAGTTTAAATACGAAAACTGGTACGACGACTACGACACGGAGAGAACCGAGTACTGTCTGAAGATTAATTATGGATGTAATAAACTACACACACACACACACACACACACAGTTGCATGCATACAAACCTTTAAATTTTAACCTATTTTAATATTTCAGCCTAGGAAAATCTCATCCTAACTCTAGTTGAAACACTAGCTAGCTAGCAGTCTAATAAATATCTTCTTGATTGCCTCAAACACTTTTCTTTGGGGATTAATTAAAGAGTAACTACACACAGTGTGAAAATCCTGCTTGTGCTGCCATCTAGTGGTTGCTACATGCTCTGTCCCCAGCTTGTACAGTACAGCACTTCTGTACAATGCTACATCACTAATATGTACTACATACCACACCTGACACCTGTGTGGACAGAAGTGCAACAAAATTGACTCCCAGAAGTCCATACAACATTTAAGGAACATTTTGTTTCATTAAAGTTGCGGTTATATAACTATATATAACTAACATCCTGCTGTTTTCAATTAACTTTTTTTTATTTATGCTAACTGTATGTTGGCTAATACTAAAGCTGCAGCGTTGACTGAAAATGACATCAGAGCAGCCAAATACTGTATGTCAGTCAGAATACAAAATATTACTAAAAATCTGTGTAGGATCTGACATAAGGACCAGCTACAGTCAACATTTTCTTTGTATTTACAGCTTGAAATCCTCAAGTCAAGTATTTTTGTTTACTTTCTGCATTACAGGTGATTTTAAGTGGAACTACGCCTCCTGCAATGGGACTCTCCCTTTTGTTTGTGCCAAGATGATGTGAAGTCAGACCTGACAATCAAAAACCATCTGACACGTGCAGTTGGAGTAACGATTCCTCTCCAAAATCATTTCCTCTCTCTGCTTTCTTTCCTTGTCTTTGCTATATATTATACACACATGGCTTTTAGAGGTTAGTTTGCAAAGATGTGTCTACCTAGATATGGTTCCAGTCTGGCTAATCCACCTGTAAAGATTTGGTCCACATCTATCCATCTGAACTCGCTGTAGGCCCGATTCCTGGCCAACCAGTCTACTCATGCTGCTTGTGTCATGTCTGGGTCATCATATTGCCTCCTTCTTTTGTATTAAGTAAATACAATCCACTATGCTGCAAGAATTTAATTATGCTATCAATAAAACTATTAATAAATACATTAGAATGTTTATTCAGTTATTGCACAACACTGAACTGTGAAATAGTGAAGGTTTGTGTCACATAAGGAAATTATAATTTTTCTACATGTAAAAAGATTGCAATTGCATAAAACAAAAAATATGAATGTACAGAGCCTGTCAGGGGGAAAGTGTTTGATAAATTCTTCCTTCAAATTTGTAATACGTTCCAATTCAACTATGTGTGCACCAATTTTTTTTTTCACTAATTGGTGTGTTGTGGGGACATCAATCTGTTCGAACACCCACATTGTGGGGACACCAATCTGCTCACACACTCACATTATGGAGACACTGAGCTGTTCACTAACCTACACTGTGGGGATAAACTACCATTGACATATATTATGTACAGAGAGTAAATACAATGTCCAAACTGGTATAGTAGCACAGGTTTGTGTTTGTGTTTGTGTGTTACGGCCTCTGATTTCCTCACGCAGCACCACGTGTCCTTTTGGACTCAAACAAACATCAGTTGCTCAATCGTCCTAATTTCCCGACACTGACGGACTCAGTGCAATGTCTTCATAAAAAAAAAAAGCTTTGACTGTGAGGTGAAAACAGTATTACTCAGAAAATATTACTCTTAAAAAATAAATCAATCACAAAACACAGTGTTCAAAATCTCCAAAAGATGCCATCATATGTAAAATCGTTTTGTAGCTAATAACCTCTGGATCTTTTTAGTAGCTTAATATTTTAAGAACCCCCTTCATCGCATGATCCAAATTCAAATCCGGCTGAACTTAAGTGCCATTGAGCAAGACACTGAATCCCTGCTATTATCCACTGTCCTGTTTTTACTCCTCAGATTCCAAATTGTAAGCTTTTTACTGATTCATTCAATCTTGGTGTGAGTAACCAGGATTTTAGAAATACTCAGGTCATGAGACGGGAAGGGTTAGGGTCATTTCCCAACATGAATCCCTCTCCACACTGCCAGGAATTAAATTCTGATTGCAAAATACTGAATCCTTTTATTCATTTTGTTGGCTGAACGTTGTGAGATTCAGTATACTTGGTCTAAAAATACTGGAATTAGCCTCATTTTTTTGCAGGTTGCAACAAAACCCATTGAGGACATAACCTTAGTATCCCCAATTGTAGCTATAGTTCTATTAAGAAATAACTGATCAAAATCTAAAATATGTTCCAGAAAGCCAGTTTTTCCACCAGGATTAACTCTTACACGTGATTTAAACCAGCAAAATGTTTAAAGCTATTCTGCAACCACTGGGTTTGTTAAACCATCTCAAAAACATTACTTTGTCCAATTGTACACTTTGTCTCGCTGGATGACAGCATTGGCTTGATAACAAAAATGGTAAAACTGCTTACACATACGCTCAACAAACTGACTTATCAGTAAACTCTTCAGTCCTTTTGCCCTTTTGTTCCTTCACAAACTCCAGCTTGACCGCGTACGGCAGTGACTCAGGTTGGGTAAACCTTCCCAGCAGTTATCGGCCAATTTTAGCGGATCAATAAAAGTGGGCGAGGACACCCACTCTCACAGAAACAGAGGATAAATACCTGGTCAAATTAGATTTTAGGGACAGAAAAAGGAGTGGAGGCACACTGAGGACAGTGGAGTGACTGACAAGAAGAGTCATTTTACCGACAGTGGATGATGAAGACGCTGCTGTTGCTGTATCTGTGTGCGTACGCAGCCTGGGCTCAGGATAATCTGGACTATGACGACTACGACTCGGTGAGTTTGTTCACTTGAATAAAATTATGGTCAAGATCCCAAAGTTTCTAAAGATGCCACTTATGTCAGACTGAATATCGAGGAAATACAGTATTACCCACAAAACGTCTAGATTTTCCATTTTATGGAACGGCATAGCCATAGGTTTGAATATTTTAGAGTAAACATTATATCGTTTCAAAAGGTTAATGACACCAGTCAAAAGATTTGTTTTATTTATCCAAATTTCACTTCAAATATCAGATTTTTTTGGTTTGCTTTTGTTTTTTCTGCACCCCAAAATCATTACAATGTTAGAAACAGCCTTTTGAATTATAATACTGATCACTACTATAGGGGCAATAATTAAATATAATCGCATATGTTATATATTTATATGAATGGAATCGTAATGTGACATTATGATCATAATGTGTTATTGTTTTACAAGACAATGTTTGAATTAATGAATCCATGCATATATTTTTTTAAAACAATCAAATTAATTATAAAGGTTTACATGTTGGGCAGTGGAACTCATTTCATTGGATTAAACATCAAGTTGATTATTTTCTGTGTAATTTCTCATTTTTATATAATTATTACATACATTAGATCTATATCAGAAAAATACTTTTAATATCGTGATTTTTATTTCGGCCGTAATCACCACTCATTTTGCAATTTAACAGTTTTTGTCAAATATTTTTATAGATTTTTATATTGTAGTATCCCAGCTTTTAAACTCAGATATATTCACAATAGTTTCTTATTGCCTTCCACAGGACGCCAAGGGCTCATCAGCAAAGAATGCAACCGTATGTAGAATATGCTGAAACCTTTTTTATCTACACTATGAATTATATTTTCATTTACTTTGATATTTTGTTAATTATTGTTTGTTTCCCCGCAGGCCCAACCAGGGACTGTAGATGCTCGTGGTCACCGTCCATTAACAAGGGGCAGGGAGACTTACAACCCTAGCCGCTATACCCCGCCCCCTATCAGTGGCGGCGGCAGGTACGTTCACACACAGATACATGAACAAGAAATATAAGAAAGAATGAAAGAAAAATGACAATTGAAATGTATTCAAATGCAACCAACCTTGCAGCATGAAGAGAACGCAATGGAGTACCAATACTCCATTACAAGTAAATGTCCCACATTCAAAAAAGTAGAAGTACAGAATTAGCAGCAAAATGTTCTTAAAGTATCAGAAGTAACAGTTCTCAATAGGTGGCACAATGGCACAATTATTCCTGATGCATTACTGTGTTAGCAGTATTTTGATGTTGTAGCTCGTTGAGGTGGAGCTAATATGAACCTACTTTATGTATTTTTAGATAAATGTAGTGAAGTAAAAAGTACAATATTTCCTTGTAAAATGTAGTGGAGTAGAAAGTAGCATATAATGGATATACTCAAGTACCTCAAAATTGTACTTAAGTAAAGTACATGAGTAAATGGTACACCACTGCAAACAAACAAACAGTACCTGACTTCTCACTGGAACAGGACTACAGCCACGCTAGCAGCTCTGTGAGGCTGTACTCTGAGCTAAATCAGTCTGACAAAATGTTCACAAAGGCAAAGCAAACATGCTTATTTTTACCATGTTCACCATCTTAGTTTAGCCTGTTGGCTAGGCCATGCTAACATCTGCTAACTAGCACTGAATGAAAAATACAGCTGAAGCTGATGGGAAGGCCAGTTTTGCAGCTGGTCAAAATTAAAATTTAGCCTTAATGATGACGCAACATGAAAAGTTAAGGGGAGATCAAAGTTATTGTAATTCTTCCTGAGGGGTAGATGAATGTGTGTTGTTGAAGTTATTGAGACATTTCACTCAAAATCACAAAATTCAACCTCATGGTAGTGCTAGATGAAAAGTCAGGCGATCATCAAACTCAGTAGGATTCATCCTCTGGGGACCACGAACATCCATACAAAACTTTATGGCAATCCATCCAGTAGTTGTTGAGATATTTCACTTGAAAGGTGGTGGACAGACCGTGACATCACAGTGTCTCTCAGTGTGTCTGACATGTTGGTGAAGTGTCTCTTGCTTTGCGTCCAGGTATCGTGGTCGTCCCACCGCAGCTCCAGTCGGAGCACCGCAGTTGCAGGAGAAGGAGGAGCAGCCTGAAGAAGGAGGATGCACACACGCCTCAGAGGAGATGGTAGGAGGACACCAGCATATGGTCACCAAAGGACCCGACCCAACACATTTTACATGTTTTAGCTCAGTAACTACAAACTGCACAGATGTTACATTTCTGCTGGCCATTTTCAAAAGCATAGCATACATTTGTTGACTCCTTCCCTCCAGGAGACAATTGGTTTCTGTTAGTTTCAGGATGCTATAAAAATCAGCAGGCAGAAACTTGAATTTTGTATACCAAATGTTTTTTAGAACATTGGTAAGCCATCATTATTTTGGTCAAGGTTATTGTTGCATGATAATGTAGTTGAGTCTGTCTTTTTGGTGTATTTAAGGAAAAACAGCATTTCTTTTATTTGAAGAAACTTGAACAAATTCCTGAAATCTCAAATCAAATGTTGGAGCTTCTTTGAACTAAGAACAGTTTTTAATGCTATGCTTAGTTTTTTACCGAATTATATCATTATATTGACAAAACATTGAGCAACTAATGTCTGATTATGTGTGATTACCTGTCTGAAGCAAGTTTCATGTCTGCCAATTGATTTTCATACGTACCTTTTGTTCAAAAATAAAGAGAAATCAGTGGCTTCCTAGAAGGAATCCCACCTTCTTTGGAGTATATACAATATTGGGCTGAACCACCAGTATGATCCAATAAGTAAAGATAGAAAAACACACTTTTTGGGGGGGATGGCGATTGAAAATAGAACAGGAGATCAAAGAGAAAGAAAATGCATTTTAGTCACTGAACCACAGACAACTAACCAGAGATTTTCCCGTCCACAAGGGTGTTTTGTGTCCCAATGGCTGCGAGCTGAAGACCACACTACTGAAGCAAGAGAGGAACGTCAAGACGGTAAATTAAACTGATTTACTTAATTCATTTCCTGAGAAATACTTGTCACAAGAGAATTTGTAGGGATCACAAATCCAGCTGGAAATTATTTTAAACCAATATTTTATGTGAAAATTACTAAAAGAAATTAAATGCATGGAATTTATTACTTGCTGTGTTGTCATATTGTCATTGAGAAAATATTGGGAGTGACTGATCTTTCATCTATTTATTATTGCTTTCATTTCTCACAGAGCATTAATCAACTCAAGCCTCAGGTGGATGAGCTGTCCCGATCCTCCAACACCGTCTTCAACTATGTCAACAGCATTTCCAACTCTCTGAGGGAGAGGCAGAGAGTCATCAACGGTGAGAAAGACCTGATGAGTTTTTGTTTCATTAATCATAAGCAAGTGTAAAATTGATCTGCAAGCCCAAATAGGTGTGCAAAATACTGCCATTTCACATTAAACAGTAAAATCAGGACACCTTTACTAATATGAGAGCCTTCAGATAAAAAGTGCTATTCCAAGAGCTAAATATGTCTTTGGGTAAAACTCAAATCTGTCAGGCAAGTTTAACTATTGTCCTTAAAAAGATACTAATTTCTTCCAAATTAACTTTTTTAAGGTAGTGGTTTTGTCATTTTGGAACTAAAGTGTTTATTTGTATAAATTGATGCTATTTTATGACTGTCACCCACTTAAGAGTTAATCTATGACAAGCCATGTGGTTAGTAACACATTGCGTACAGGAGTAGAATGCGTTATTTCTTGGTAACCTCACGACATGACAAATACAAACCACTATTCCAAAATATACATTTGTCTTTGGGTACAAAGTGGTTAACTATTGTACTAAAATTTTAATTTGTTCCAAATTTGCGTAACAGATTATGTGTAACTTTTTTTTGAGGTAGTGGTTTTGTCATTTTGGAACAAAATCTCTTTCAAATTTAGTTTTAAAAAATGGTTTAAATTATGGGAAAATATGCTCTTTACATAGAAAGTTGTCATTGCCACTAACAGTGGTTATGTGAAATTCTCTTATTTTAAAGAATTCTTAGCAGCAATGGCAAAACTGTAAATGCAGTGAGGAAAAAAAGCTTGCAAACAGACTATCACTGGCACCTACTGAAGCTTCTGATGCACACAATCCACAAATAAGATAAAATAACATGGAATTATTGTGCACTTTAATACATCTAGAAAGAGTTAAAACCTTCGCTTGTGCACCTCCTCTAAGTTTTTTCTCTGCCTCTCCGTCTCTTCCTCCTCTCAGACAACAGCAGGGTGGTCAGTCAGTACACGGATCAAGTGGAGGAACAACATGCCTACATCAAGGAGACGGTGGACACTGTCTTCCCTTCCAACATTAGAGTGCTACAGGTAAATAAGAGCTGACACGAGTTCTTTTTTATTTGTAGAACGTCAAGCATCATCTTGGAAAACTTGAATGTTAAGCGTGAATCTATTGCAGAAACATACCAAAACAAAAAGAAATGTGGGATCAACAGGTCCCAGAATCTAGCGTATGCAACGTTAAAGACTACTAACGTAGTTACCTAATGTATAATGTGCCGTGTGGCTGCAGGGGGTCCTGGACAAGATCAGGTTGAAGATCCAGAAGCTGGAGAAGGCCATCCTGGCCCAGAAGGAGGAGTGCAAGGAACCGTGCAAGACCAAATGTCCCATACCAGTGGTGTCTGGTAAGTGCGGTGCCCCCTAGAGGCTGCAATGTTCAATGTACACCACAATATGAAAGTGTTGGAGGAAATGATCAATGTACTGATGATTTACTTATTCTTGGACCCTTACCATAAGTGGGGCTTAAGTTTGTCCCAAGGGTGCAGCTAGATGAAATATCATGGAGTCATTAAAATCCAAAAGTTCATCCCCTTGGGAGCATGAGTGTGCTCAGAAAATGTTAGTGTGATAGATGAGGACATTTTGACCTGATGGTCATGCTAAAGCAAAGAGGGTCAAAATGTCAAAAAAGTTACGATTCGTCGTATGTGGATGATGAATATCAGTATCAATTTTCATGGAGGTCTGGTGGGTAGTTACCTTGTTTTAGACTATTGGACTATTGGTCTATTGGACAGACTAATAAACAGTCAAACCATCTGACATAGCTATATTTAGGAGCCAAAGCTAGTGGTACAAATCAATAAAACATGTTTTTTTTTACCCCAGAGGGGAGAACACAAGAGTAACGTAAACCACATGTTGCTTTTCTGGTCTTTGACATAAGACAATATAACAAGAACGTAAACACTGGGATATATCAGACATTTAGATTTTATTATTAATACTCTGTATCAATTCCAATACATATTGGTCTATCCTTGATGTATATGTATCTAAATGTACACGAGTTTCTCTGTGTTGAACCGTTCCCCTGTGTGATTCAGGTAAGGAGTGTGAGGACATCTACCGTCGTGGAGGAAGAGAATCCCAGATGTACCTGATCCAGCCCGACGCCTTCTACCCTCCATACAAGGTCTTCTGTGATCAGACCACCCAGAATGGAGGTCAGAATATAACTCATTTAGGCAGCTTTATTTAGTTGGTCTTTACTGTAAATATTTTGGTAGAGGTCTCTGTGTTTTCAAGAGAACTTCTTTTGTTTTCCCAGGATGGCTTCTCATCCAGAACAGGCTCGATGGCAGCGTCGACTTTGGCCGACGCTGGGACGAATATCGACGTGGTTTCGGCAACATCGCATTCGCAGGTGGCAAGGGTCACTGTGAGACTCCCGGTAAGACTTTCAAAATATAAAACAAAGAGACTGTGTTGAAGGGAGATACCCCTGGTGCGGTGGATGGAAACCATTTCGTTATCTATGACGTCAGTTATTCATTTTGGCAGTTACCTGTTTTATTCATATCCACCAGTATTCCTATGATTTGTGATTGACTAGCACACCTTTCTCCTTTGTCATGTGACAGGTGAATATTGGCTGGGCAATGACCGCATCAGTCAGGTGACCAAGATGGGCCCCACTGAGGTTCTCATTGAGATGCAGGACTGGACAGGAGCCAAGGTGAGTCCTCAAGGTTTACAGCAGAAACGATTAGCTGATCAACAGAAAATTAATCTGCAACTATTTTGAGAATCGACTATTTGTTTTTAGTCATTTTTTAAGCAAAAAGTCCAAACATTCTCTGGTTTTGGATCTCAAATGTAGGGATTTGCTACTTTTCTTTGTTGTATTCAAAAAGTAAAGTAAATGTCTTTGGGATCTGGACTGTTTGTCAGACAAACGGTGCGGTTTGAAGATGTCATCTTGGGCTTTAGGAAACTGTAATGTGAATTTTTGGCAATTTTCTGACATTTTATAGACCAAGTTAGCCTTCCTTGGGGTTTTTAAAGTCGCAGCGAAATGAAAAATGAGTTTTAGTATTGTTTTATCAGGGTTTCATTTCTTTTACTTATATGAAAACTTTGGTTCCTTAAACGAGCACACAAGAAATACTCAAAGCAATAAATGATTTACAGACTTTTGAACCATCTAATGTCTTCAAACACCACTGGATGATGGTTCTTCTGACACCCTGTTTAGTTTCATTCTGACTTTAACCTGGGTTTCCTTATTGATTTAAAGTACAATTAAAAATATCGGTATTACTACGTATTCATGCAAAATTAGCATTGTGGAGAATTTAATTCCAATTCTTAAACCTTCAATGTTATTGCTTGCAAAGATATGAAAGATAATGAAACTCAAATGGTTTCTGCTGTCGTTCAGGTCTATGCCCAGTATCGCCAGTTCACCATCCAATCAGAGACGTCCAACTACGTGATGGCGGTCAGCGGTTACTCCGGTAACGCTGGCAACTGTTTCCTGGAAGGATCCTTACAACTATTTGGTGAAAACCGCACCATGACCATTCACAACGGCATGATGTTCAGCACCTACGACAGAGACAATGACAACTGGTAGGTGCCCCGTTGGTTAGCATGTTCACAGGATTACAGCTAAACCATGTGACAAAACCAAAAAAACATCTTGAAATTCAGTTCAACCAAGACGTTGTCCAAACAAACCGACAAAACATGTTACACACGTCATCAGAAACTGTAATTGGGCTAACGTTAACTAAACATTTTTATGTCTGACTAACTCTAAAAGACACACTATAGTAGACTTCAAGAAATGTACTAGCCTAGCAACATTAAGGCTACAAACAACCCATAATGACTAATTATTATTATAATCACGGTGGCTCTCTCCATTCAAGAACAGTATCTGATGTTGGGAATGGGTTAATGTCTAGTAAAGGCCCTGCACCGGAAAGCGGTACAGTGGAGATTATTTGTGTGAAACAGGTGGTGCGAGAAGTTTGGCGATGTAGGGACGACTAGTGGGGCTAGGTCTGCCAGGTCGAGGCAGATGACCGCCCACCTAGAGCCTGGTTCTGCTCGAGGTTTCTACCTGTTAAAGGGAGTTTTTCCTTGCCACTGTCTCCTGGTGCTGCTCATGGTGGGAACTGTTGGGTCTCTGTAAATATAAAGAGTCGGTCTAGACCTGCTCTATATGAAAAAGTGCGTGTGAGATAACTTTGTTATGATATGGTGCTATATAAATAAACTGAAACTAGGTGGGGTAACTACTGTAGCCGAGAAGCTAACGGATAACATGCTAGCCAGCTGGGAACATGCTAACACTAGTCAGTGACGATCATGGTCACAATAGCTGTTGCTAAGGGGACAATAAGTTCACACAGTTTATTCATGATTGATTTCACTGCAACGTTTTGTCATTTTAAGTGCTGGTGTGACCGAGCCATTCAACTCTACTTTGCTTTCATGCATCATTTTGTAAAAGTATCTTAACACGTTTGTCTGCCCGTTTCCCTGAACCAGGACCCCTGGCGATCCCTCCAAACAGTGCGCCAGGGAGGACGGAGGCGGCTGGTGGTACAACCGCTGCCACTCAGCCAATCCCAACGGCCGATACTACATAGGCGGAGCCTACACAAAACAAATGGCCAAGCACGGCACGGACGACGGCGTGGTGTGGATGAACTGGAAGGGGAGCTGGTATTCGCTCAAGGCCATCAGCATGAAGATCAGGCCTTTCTTTGAGTCCACATAATCACGTCAGAGAGCGTCGCATATAACACATACAGGAAACCGCCAAAATAAGACACCAAAGTGAAAAGTGTCCCAACAGGGTTTGGGGCCAAACAGCTTCGAAGCTCTTAGTAACGTTCAACTAATGTTGAAGTGTTTCCTTTATTTTAGCTGTAACCTTTATGTTGATGGTTGATGGACACACACATTTCCACACACCTAACACTGAGTCTGAGCGTGTGCTGTACAAGTGAAATAAACGGTTAAATGTCGACAGATAAAGATAAAAGACTTCCTGGTTGTGAGTGAATGTGCTGTGATCTGTCCTCTCTTGTTGTATGTGACAGTGTTCACTACAAGGACGAGTTGACGCCAACTGTCCTCCGCTACTCAATAAACACATTGAGGAACATACTTTGTCTGGTCTGGTTGTTATTTCACTGCACTACAAGGACTATAGAAAAGAAAATGTACACAACTCTACATTCATTTTTTACCGTGCCCTTGAAGAAGAAACTAAATCCTTCCTGCTCCGGATTGTCAAAGAAACCAGAAATATATCACGGAAAAATATGCAATATATCAAGAAGCAAATCAATACAAGTGAAAATATCAATTTAAAAGTTACTTTAAAAGTTAACTTTTTGTTAATAAACCTGGTGACGAGAAACTATTTGATAAGAAACACAAGCAAAGTAGGATTAAGGTTAGGTTAGGTTGTCTGAGCACATTTTTATTAATTGATCTCTGAATATACTAATAACAAAAATGACTGGAAAAAAACATGTAGTGAGTTAAGATACATACAGAAATGAGTGTACAGTGTGCTGAAAGTAATTGTTTCTGTGCCTAATTATGGAGACAGTGAAAGAAATAATGTAACAGAGGAAAAAAGAGGAGTGTGCTCTCAACACATTCAGGGCTAATATTCAAATGAGTCCAGTTATAGAACAGAGGTAATACGAGCTTCTGCCAACATGCAGAACCAGAAATAAAATACATGGTTAAAATGTAAAGGCTAAGATTATTATATTCACAGTCTAAAAAATGAGGAAATATACAGTTTGAGGTGCGTTTCAGACTTAAATATTTTGGTCTGAAGTTAATGTTTGGTTAACAAAGAAGAGGTGGTTCAAAGTTTTACCTTTAAAACATTACAGTACAGTAAAGAATGTATAGTTTTGTATTTGTATAGTAGCTGTGATAGAAGGTGAGAGATTCACCATAAACTGTTGTAATTCATATAGTATTTAGCTGTTTTCACTTTGTTTTTCTTTAAAATTGATTTCTAATTTTTAAAAAGGTTTATGTTTGCTGTAGAGGTCGAATGCTCACAGTTGCATTTAGCTGCAGCCTCCTCAGCCAAAGACGCGTTCATTAGGCACGACCGGACAAACGGACTTTAAACGTGCAGCAGCGAGCATGCAAACCATCCTCAGTCAAACCCTTTTAGTCCAGCTCTGCAGGATCGAGAGGCTCCACATCTGCAGACTCCTCCAGAACTACCTGGTTCTGTCCGATGTCCTCAAACTGGGTCAACAGTTCTCTCTGGACGATGGGGATGGTCTTATACTCTGTGGACTGCGCTGGGCCCACATCTATATGCTGCACCTTGATATGAGGGATGTCTTTAGGAGGCGTAGCGGCCTTCCTCCTCTGGCTCACAGTCTTCTGGTCCATCTGGTCTATGTCAGTTTGAAGCGTTTGATAGCTGGGATGATCTACACTGAACGGTAACGCCAACCGGCAGGACCCGTGGCAGGCTCGCAGCTTCACGTCAATGTCCACCTGGTGACGTACGCAAGACATTAACACATTATTCCCTTTTAATGTTAATCTGCTGGACCTGTTAGCAAACAGTTGCCTATTTACATATTCAGCAGCAACATTTTAATCCCACTAGAGTCGTGTTTGTGTCCACCTGATGAATGTAAGTCCGCTATTCACTCTGCTTTTAGCTTTATTTTGGAGGAAATATCTGGCTCTTTAGCTGCTAAACGCTCCACTATGTTCACCAGCTACTTCCTAACTGTGTCTGTCTGCCGTTCGGTGCTGGACAGGCAGCGTGAACAGCCGCCTGCTGCTGGAAACCGAAGCTGATGAGAGCGGTGAGACTGAACAGAAACGGTAAAGTTGCGGGACGCTAAAACCAAAACAATGAGCTGAAAGACACTAAAACACTCTGCAAAGCTGAGAGGAACTGCAGAGTTTGTCACTTCAAGCGACATGTATAATGAATCAAACAACTACATGTAACGTTAAACAAGTATTAATAAACTCATTACCGTTAGATTCTGAATAAAGTATAATTGTATTGTTGTAAACATCCTCTCCTCTCGCCTCGCCTCACCTCGGTTCGGTACAAGTCCTCCATTTGTTTCTGGACGTTGCAGCGTAGCTCCTCGAGCTGCTGCGACAGCCCGGACGATCGTTTCCGTAGTGACGTCAGGTTCCTGGCCAATCGTTCGGCGCGCTCCACAAACTTCAGCTCGGACGCTGGAGACGAACGCAGTATCAGTGAGCATCACCGTAATCATTCTGTCCTTATTTAGCCCAGAACACCAAAGCAAACGTAGTCGGTCTTACTGTATGTGCTGACTATGACTCTGCGGTTGTTGTTGTAGATGTGTGCCGTCGCCGTCATGGACTTCTCTGCTGCGTCTTCGTACATCTTTGCCGTCTTACACACCTTCCTCAGTTTGCTCTCCACCTTGCTCTCCATCTGCGAGATCAGACCCTGGAGTCTGCAGCCAGAGGGGCATTTAGAGACCTTTGGAGGAGAACCAGAGGGTTTACAAGTGAATCTGAGCGTGTGCACCAAATATCCACTTGCTGATATGTTGCTGCAACAGAAACTTTGACCTAAATGTGTTTTCTTTTTTTTTAGCCTTTTAGACGTTTTGTCTTGAACTTTTTTAAACTAAAATGTCCAGATTCCAGAAGCAAATTGACCCTTGTACACAAGTCAAATGTGATTGATTGTTTTTAAGGAGGGAAACTTGATTAGCAGCGTGGGTATAAAACACAGAATCACATGACGGTATCGTTGCATACGTCTCTAACTCCACTTGATGAATGTATGTTCTCAGATTTCAGTTATTGTTTCATTTCATGTTATCTGTAGATGAATTCTTTATTTACTTGCAAAGCAACGTAACGCCCCGTTGTAGCTTGAAAATCAGAGTGTGTTTCTTACCCAGTCATCATCTGAACACAGAGGGACGTCTGATTTCCCTCGACAGCGTTTCTTCCTGTGTGTCGGGGTCTGACTGGGGGGCCGTCGGCCATCTTGATTCTGCTGCTTCAGCCTCGTACACGCTGCAATAGAAACAGGACTGTGGTCAGTTCACCTTCAACTGAGTTCTAATTCAAACATGATACTGCACAGATAAAGCGTGTTTGTTTGTCTTGTGTCACTGGTCTGAAGTCTAGACAGGACAAAGATCTCGTGAAGGATTTTAGTGTTCAGTTTCAGTAGACAGTAAAAACATTGTGTGCGATTTGTTGGATTTCTAACTTTATTCTCTGATGACACACAAACACCTCAAATAAACAGATTTAGCAAACTGGAATTAAATCCAACATGACCTTCAATGATCTGTTCTCACAGCAACAGTCCAATGTAATTTTACCTCAGTGAAAAGATTGATCAAAGTGTCTAAAAATGACCCCTGGACCCCACACAGGTTGCTAAACCTACACAGGTACACATGTCCTAAAACACTGGGTGCATTACGTCCCCACATGAACGTGTTAAAATGGTCAAATGTGGACATTTTCTGGCATCATGAGGTCAACTTTTTGTACAAATGTACAAGTTGTGTTAAATGCAGGATGTATTTGTATTGAAGCTCTTGAAATTCTTTTTATTTTAATTTATGGCACTTTTTCACAGGACGATTTCAGTCAGTGTCAAACACGTTAAACTGCCCGAAAATAAATGTAAATCCTCTTGTAAGTAATATTTTATCAGAAAATATCAAACTTGGTAAATATTTCGTGAGGGATCAAACTTTACCCTTTCTCAGCTTTTGTTTGGGCAAATTTGGTGATTTTGCCACATTTAAAAGATGAATATGCAGAAATAAAAGTGTTTCACAATAGAAAATAAAAGCAGCTACAATCAGACAGTTGATCTCTATTTGAAGTTAGATAATTATTTTTTATGAAGTTGTAAAACACCTTTTGAATACTTTTTATAGACACTGTACATTAAATAGAACTGATTCAATAGACAAATTTGAAGAAGTCTATTTCAATGGTTTATGACTAATAATAAGGGTCAACATTTCTTTCAGTGGAGTTTCAAGTGTTTTTGGTGACTTGTTATTTAGACTTAAATAACACCACAGACGACAGCAGCTGAAGTGAACACTGGATCTTTATTGATTGAGCAGAGTTCAGTCATTGCTCTGTTAAGAGTTGAGCAACAGTGGAAACATCAGGTCGTTCACCGGTCAGATAATCACAGACAGGTCACTGACATTCACACAGAATCAATAGAAACACTGTTTGACAGGATTTTGAAATCTCAGAATGATTTACGAACAGATCATCAGTCTAAAGGTCTGAAACTTTGATTTTTGGCCTCAAATATTTCTCTGCTGCGCGTTTCACATATTTACATCTCGTTTCTTTGTGCCTGTTGCCTCCTATTTTGCAACCAAATTTTCTTAGGCTTTAAATACATAAATGTGTATAAACGTGTATATTTTTCCCCCCACGTCCTATTAAAAAGCAGCCGGTCGAATAAACATTTTAACAGTTTTCAGGCTGTAATTGTTCGGTTTATACGTCGCCCACACGACTCCGTTTTCAACCTCATACGGTGCGTTTTTCTCCGGGTCGTACGTGCCTTTATAATAAATCCCATTCAGGTTAGCCGACTGGCAGTTGTTGTACCACCACCCGCCCCCATACATTTCTGCGCAATTCTCCTCCCACTTGTCATTGTCTTTGTCGAAGGTACTGAATTTCGTCCCGTTGTGGGACAGGTAAGACGCCATTTCAGACTTAGGCATCACCAGAGCGTCCCCGGCGTCCCCGGTGTACCCGGACACATGCAGTGGGTACCCCTCCACCTCCGAGCCAACCCTGATTGTGTACTCAGCACTGGCTACGCCCCCTTCCCAGTCCTCCAGCTCCACCTTCAGCATGATCTCACCCTGATTAGTCAACAGGTGGAGGTTCTGGTTGCCTAGCCAAAACTCCCCCTTGCCCTTCGCGTCGACCGAACCAAACCCGCTGCGGTATTCGGCCCAGGTGCGGTTGAAGCTGAGCGCGCCACTCTCTCTTTGCTGGACTAACAACCATCCGCCCATTAGCCCCTCCTGCTGGCAGTAAACCTCCACTACCTCTGTGGAGTCCGTGCCGCCGGGTTTGATCTTAAACAGGCCGTTCGTTTCCCCTTTCAGGTGGTTCTGGTAGGCTTCGACACAGTCTGCAAACAGAGAGGGGCACACCGCAGACCGCTAGTTAGCTTGGACCAGCTTTGGCTCAGCTAGCTGAAATTAGCTGCAGTGATAGAAGCACTAACAGTCACTTTCACTGCTAAATGGCTAACACTTGTCCCAAATCACTCAACCCATTTTTGTCAATTTGCATTTGAACTGGCAGCAGCAAAAACGGCCCTAAACGTTCCTCAGAGTCTTTAGTTCCCAAACAGTTCCTTGGATTACTCAATGACCCAAAATACCTGGTAACAATCAAATACATCAATAAACAATTACAATCACTGTGCTCACTTCATATTTTTGGTACATAAGGCTAGCTAGCAAGCTTGGTGATGCTAACGCATGCTGTCTAGCTGAATGCGCCGTTCTGGCCCTTGCAGATTTTACTCCACGTCTGATGTTTTTGTACCTTGTCCTATATAATCGGCTTGCCGCTCGGTACGCGTGCTCTTCACACTCCGAGCGTGGAAATCAGGAAGGTCATCCTCTGCATTGTCCGTCAAAAACACACCGAGGTCGAGCCCGACGTCGGCGCCAAATGGATCCCCAAACCCAGTTTTGGAATCTCCTAAGACACTTCCCTTGGCACCACCGGCGTGGACGGTCTTGGTGGTCACAGAAGAAGAGGAGGAGGAGGATGTGTGGCCGAGGCTGGGGAACAAGGAGCTCATCCCTCCCTTGGTGAGGTCTGTCATGGTCCGGCACTCTGGGCCTCCCTCCATCACCTCCTCCATCCTTTCCACCGGCCCATCCTTTGTGTGGACGACGGTCCTCCTGATGCTCTTGGTGCAGGAGACGCTTTTGGTGGACACGTGGCTTGTGCTGGGCTGACCTTGAAACCCTCCGCCCATATCAAAGAAATCATCTCCTCCGAGCACAGTGATGGATTTAGATGATGTGGAGGTGGAGGAGGAGGACGACGCCGCCGCAGCGGAGGAGGACGATGATGAGGATGTAGACGGAGAGTAGGAAGTACCTGGGACCTTTGAGATGGTTGCTGGGGATGAGCTGGAGCCTTCCTCCTCTAGGATCAACTGGACCGTCTTAATCTGAGAAAGTAGAAGAAAGAATAACTTCAGCATGAGTGCACACAGTTCTAGAAAAGACAGTGTAATGTGTGTTTTTGTGTGAATGATGGCAATAAAAAGAAGTCATGATATCCTGGTTGTAGTCCTATGATACCTTGCATTAATTATGGCCGGGACTTCCACTTATTCCTGAACCAGAGTCTGAGAGAGAGAGCGAGTTTTTTGGGAAATAAATGATCTGCCTTCTACTACAGAAGGATGGGAGGACGACCTGGAAAAGTGGCTTCAGATCACAGTAACAAGCTAAGTTAGCTTTCCGTTAGCTGAGTGATGCAGGACTTCTCTGAGTCTGCTTTGAGATAGACAAAGTTCTGTTCCACCTCCTTTAATAAAAAGGTAGCAACAGAAATAATAGAGCTAAATGTGATAATATAGATCGTCCTCCCTGCCCTCTGTGGTAGAGGGCAGAGGTATGATCACATTATCCAGTTTAAGGTGTGACAGCTTGTGTATTATTGTGCGTATTATTAAGTATTTTGGTGCCTTCACAGCTCGAGAGCTGTCAAACCAACATAACGTGTCCCTCACCTCGGGGAACATGTCTTGCTTCTGCTGTGCTGCAGCCACATCCTTGGACTTGAAGACGCTGTCCACAACGACGTCCTTCAGCGGCCTGCTCTTCATCACGTACAGCGTCCCCACAGTCTCGATGTTCTGGGTCGACTGGGAGTCCAGCTGGCTAATCTGGGAGACGGACAGAAGGGGAAAGTGGCTTCTTACCAAATCAAATAATGCAAACCCTGATTTGGGGAAAAGTTTTGTTTGGATGTTTGGTTTTTAACCCTCTAAACTTGAGGTTTATTATGAATTATTTTTAGAAATGACCAAACAAGTGGATAAAACCTGTCACAAGTAGATTGACTTTTTAAAAGGTTACACATCAAGCTTTTACCACATCTCAATTTATCTTTGATAGTTTGTGCATAAAATGCCGTCACCTAAAAAGGATATTTTTAAAAGGTACAGTGAAATGGCATTATTATTTCCTTAAAGTGATGTATTTCCTGTTGAAACGGCACATCGAAGGAAAGTGTAAACCAGTGGGATGCAGGATGTGAAGCATGAGATCACGCAAAATGTTACTATTCCTTTAAATCTATGAATTTTGAATTTTCAGTCCACTTTAGCAGGCAGGCTGTTGAGAGCTTCAACCTAAATTATACAGCAGCATTAGAGCTGAAAAAAATGAAGCTATATTTTATTTTTTTAGGTTTTCTATAAGACAAAACATCCCCTAAAATAAGCCTCAAGGTCCGATAATCTATGTACACAATAATCTATATACACGACACTTAAATCTGAGAATTTATTGCCACACATTTAGCCCTTAAAGTTACTCACTCCAACAAATTTGACCTTAATCTTAATATGAGAACCTGAAATGGCTTTGAGGTAAAAGATTAAGACTTTCTGTTGGTAGTGAAAGTCAAGAGAAACCAGTGTCCCAACCTTTTTGAACAAGTAGTTCCAGGAACTAAACTAGGAGTTCAAAGTCCCCTTTGAGTTTTGCTCTTTGTGTCCACTGAATCTGCAGAACTGTGAAAATCAGGCAAATAAGACTGATTTTAAACTGACAGCAGAATCATCATGTTCACGTGACTTTGTATTACATGTCACAAATGTTTGATGTAATGGATGCAAATGAGACTATTTCGTTTTTTTGTTCCCTTACTTCGGACTCTTGATCAGTGCTATTGTGTGAATAAACTTTACACAAATTGTAGCAGCCGCAAGTTTTGTGTTTGAACAATCAACGACGTTTAACTCCGCAGATTCCAACCCGATAGTTTCTGGGCCATCAGAGAGTTTTACCCCCAAAGCAGGGACCTTTTTGGGGTCAGGAATTACAGCTGAGGAACTAAATCTGGACTTACCTGTTTGTCCAGCGCCACGTAGCTCTCCTTGTCCATGTGGTACTCAGAGTAGCCTGCGCAGGATCCTTTGCAGGAACGAAGCTTGATATCGATATCCACCTACAGAGGAGACAAAGTGTTAAAAATATGCTTCCTGTTTAGCAAATGAGCGCGTTCACATGCAGCAACTGCATGCCAGTCTACAGCAGAGTTCAATATCTGTACATATAGTGAACAAATGAAAGTTGAGACGTGTTCTGCTCTACAAAGGCAAAACGCAGTAACTACATATTTGGTCAAAACTGACCTGAATCTGACTTTCTGACGTCCATTTTACTGTATAAAAAAATATTATGCCAAAGAAATGTATCATTTCTGAGAAAACAGCTTTTTTTAACTTACAGTTACAACAAAACGGCTACAAACCAAACTGCACTCAGGCTGTGTGATGAAAGAGAGCTACATCAAGTGAAAGCCAGCTGGTAAGCTAGCCTCGGTTAACGTTAGCTGAAGCTAAAACTACATTTACGTATTGATTTCTTGATTTCTACATCTTGGAAATTCAATGAGAAAGTTGCTAAATCCATAATGGAGAAAAAAAAAACAGGTAAACTCCTGCTAAAGCTAACTAGCTCATGCATTCTGAGTGGTTAAAACACCTTTAAATGACTCATATAAATGTATTAAATTAGTTTATTATAATGATTTACAGACATTACATTTAATTGATATAAGCTACGGTCTGTAGTTAATGGACTGTAAATGATCAGAATAAAGTGTATTAGTGTATAGTATAAAGAACACATTTTGTTTGCAGAGGCAGAGTGCAGTATCCACCTATTTTAGTATTATGTTGGTTTTATGGCAAAGATGTTTTGGGGCAAAGTAACTCGCCTAAAAAGACATAGAATTAAGGTATAACAGCGTCTTTATCTGTTAAGCACTTTGCCCTAAAACACCCTTTATTCATAACTTCTGTAGTTACAAGTATGAATACATGTGTATTTTTGTCCCTGTTGTGTCTCCGTACCTCCAGCCTCTGCATCTCCACGACCTGGTCTTTGACTCGATCCTTCAGGGCACCCAGGATCCTCAGCTGTCTGTCGATCTTGATCTTCATGTCTGTGATTCTCTGACGCAGACTCTGGGCCAAGTCGTAGTAGCTGTTGTCGTTACCTGGTGGACGAAGAGGGAGGATACATTTGGATGAACTGATGCATAAAATGATTCATACAGGCAGGAAGGCAGACTGACTGATACTTAGCAAACATTTGACGAGTATTTGATATTAAATTCTACGCTGCTTGTATTGTTTTATTGAGTCTGGATCTGAATGATCTTCACACTTCAGTTTAAACAAGTTAAAAGTGTATATAACATATGACAAGTGTATGTACAAAGTGCTCGTTCTGCTTTAAAGGCCCCCTGTGCAGTTTCTGATCACCAGTATCTCAACAACAACGTTTTTACACGTGGGTCGCCGTTTTGTGCAGAAAACCAAAACAATCAGCTGAAAGTCGCTAAAGCGGCTGAAGGGAAGTGCAGGAGTTGATGATTATTATCTGCAAGCGACACCTTTCACTTTACACACTCATTTGATCTGTCGTTCATGTCGAAATATTGATTCACGCAGCTGTAAGGAAGATTTTCAGGACAACACTGAGAAGACAGAAGGTTCATACGTTTGGATAAAGTTAAACATCAAACACAAAATGTCTCCTTGTTAAGTTAAAGTTAAACTTGGCTACCTCCTCCTGTCCTGAAAGCGCACACACACACTAACCAGAGTCGATGGTGAGTTTCTCCTTCAGGTAGTCGTGGGTCTGTTTGGACACCTGGTCGGCGGAGCGCTGCTTGACCTGGTTCTGACTCAGGAGCCTGCGGATCTTCTCGATCTTCTTCAGCAGGCCGTGGTCGTATTTAGCCATCAGACCCTGAATCCTGCAGCCCGACGGGCATTTAAAGCCCTGATGGAGGACGGGAAGCATGGAGGGAGGGAGACAGACAGACAGACAGACAGACAGACAGACAGATAGATGGTGGGTGACAGAGATGCTTTAACCTCAGACGTTTTTGCTCATTACTTATTTTATGCTTCATGTAAAAATCACTCACACTGGATTAAAATAATGAATGAAAATCTTGAGTAAACATGTAAATATATCAAACATCTGCATCTTAAAGGGACAGCTTAAAAGAATTCTAATAATTCGTGTTCAGGACAAAGAAAGAGATCATGAGGATCAGATTTGGGCTCTGGGAAATGTGTGTGTCAGCTGTTGGGCTGATCTGAGGACGGAGTGATGGAACAGGCTGTACCCATTCATCGTCTGTGCAGAAAGGCCACTCTCTCTGAGCAGCACATTTATCGCTTCTGGTGCCTTGCTCCACCGGACGAGCTCCTCTGGGGTCGATCACTGTGTCCTGGACACACACACACACACACACACACACACACACACACACACACACACACACAGTGTAACAGTTTAGTTTAGGGTGCCATGAGCAAAATAAATATATTAAACCAAACATTTTTTGATGGGGATTTGTCATTCAAACATGAATCATGGCATAAATAAAGATCAATTGTTTATTGCTGCTTAACTGAACTGAGTTAAGTCAATTTCATGAGTTAGGGGAGCTATTTCATTTATATAACAAAATGATGATGAGACTGACGTTCAGTCCCAGCATGTTTTTGGGAGAGTTATAATGGAGAATAAAACACGTTTAGTTAGATATTTTTTAACCCGCAAAACATGCAAAAGAGGTGGAAGGTCGTTTTTAAAGCCCTGAGTAGTGCATGCAGATGATAGAGTGCCACTTTTAGTCAAATTACATTGATTATATATTATATTTGAATGTGTTTCAGTGTGTGTGTACTATATGTAGATATTATATTATTTTTATTAATAAAAACTGCTAAAAAAAAAAAGGCAGCAATTAAGTTACAAGTAGGAAATGATATAAAATTCTAAAACATAAGTGACAAAAATAGCTGATAAAAATGAATTATAAAAAGACATTTTGAAATGAATAAAGGTCCCATCATTTCAACAATATATGTCTGATTTCCGTCAGTGTTTCAGTTTATAAAATGTTTTCAAATGTGTTAAAAATGTGCTGCGACTCACCACAGCTGAAGCCACACAAACCAAACCGAGACAGACGAGTAGACTGAGCCGCTCCATCTTTGTTTCTGTCCTCTGAGTGAAGACTGGTTGCTGAATGCTGCTTTAACGCTGCAGTCGGATCATTTGAAGCCTCCAAACCTGTGACTCATCAAGAAACGTCCGTCAGGTCAGATCAGAGTTGGGTAACGTCTGCTGTTGACACTGATCGACGTGATTGCTGTTTGTCGTACTCTCACACTGAACACAAACACATCGCCAACTCAGTCCAGTCTCTGCAGGACTTACTGGCATCTGATGCAGTTTGTTTTCTCAAAGCAAACAGTGACAAACAGCGCTGACAGTAAGGAGCCAGTAATTACTCAAACCCCGACAAATCAGAGAGAGGGGGACGTGTAAAAGACAAGAATGACACAAATGTTCTAGCAGAAACTCACTGATGTAATGTTTGTTGTTTGAAAATGCTCTGTAAGTGTTCCCGTTACCCACTACCATTAGTACTTATATTAAATGCAGTAGTCTATGTTGTATTGCTGTTTTTTATTGAAATGAAAAAGTTAATGGAACAGTTTGACATTTTGTGAAAAATGCTCATTTGCTTTCTTGTCGAGATAAAGAAGAGAGGACTGATACCTGAAACCAGCTGGCAAACACAAAAAAACAACAAGTGTACTTTGTGTTTAGTGCTAATTAGCAAACGTTAGCATGCTAACACACCGGACCAAGATGGTGAACATGGTAAACATTATACCTGCTTAACAAAAGCATTCAGCTCAAAACACTGCGTTGCCTAACCCTCACAACCTTCACTACATGTAGTAACTATACTACAGTTTGTGGTGCTCACTGTACTGGAGGCTTCCATTATTGATTTTCCCATCATTCCCCACTTTTGACTTCACGTCATGAGTTCAGTAACAGCAGTAGTTGTAGCCATTAGATAGCTTTCATGTAGTCCTGCCTCCTCTGTCTCTCTTCACTTTCAACTGTTGGACTGCATTTATAATACTTTTATTAAAGGAAAAGTTTGACATTTTGGGAAATACCTTTATCTGTTTTCTTGCAGAAAGTTAGATGAGAAAATTGATACCACTCTAATGTCTATACATTAAGTATCAAGCTAATGCTAGCAGCCAACTTAGAGTGAAAACAGGGGGGAACAGCTTGCATGGCTCAGTCCAAAAAACAAAGTCTGCCCACCGGCACCTCTAAAGCTCACGAATTAACACGTTAAATCTCGTTTGTTTAATCCGTACAAAGACCAACGTGTAAAAACAACAATTCACAGTTATACTGTAGGAGGTACTGATTAGTGGATCTTGAGCCGGGCTAGCTGTTTCCCCTGTTTCCAGTCTCTATGCTAAGCTAAGATAGCCATCTGCTGGTGGTGGCTTCATATTTAGCGAACATGAGTGTGTGAGTGAGTGGGATCAATCCTTGCATCTAAAATGTTGAACTTTTCCTTTAAAGCCCTTTACAATTTGCCTTTCATTCACACACACACACACACACACACAAACACACACACTTATGGCAGCGAGCTACAATACAAGACACTAGCCCTAACCATCAGGAGCAATTTGGGGTTCACTGTCTTGCCCAAAGACACTTTGACATGTGGACCAGAGGAGCTGGGGATCGAACCGACAACCTGTTCTACCTCCTGAACCACCGCTGCTGCTTCTACAAAAACAGATCTCCAGTCCAAAGTCTCTAATCGGTCTTGTGGTGGGTCAATTGGTGGTTTGTGAGGTGCTGAAGGAGCCTGAAGCCCTTCTTACAGTGTTCACACTCAAAGGGCTTCTCGCCTGTGTGAATGCGTATGTGTTTGGTGAGGTTGCTCTTGTGGTTGAATTGCCTCCCGCAGTCTTTGCAGTCGTAAGGTTTCTCTCCCGAGTGGATCAGCTGATGTTTCTTCAGGTTCACGGGCTGGGTAAAGCACTTGCCGCATTGGGAGCAGCGGTGCGGTTTGTCTGCCGTCTCTCCGCACTCGTGACTGTTCAGCTCCATGAGCTCTGTGAAGTCCCGCCCACACAGGGAGCAACGCGGTGGTTTCTCCTCATGGCTGGACTGGTGTGCTTTCAGAGCTGACGCGTTGGCGTAAGCTTTCCCACACTTGTCGCACGTGTATGGTTTCTCCCCCGTGTGGCTGCGTTCATGGATGATCAGGTGCTGCAGGAGACGCCAGCTCTTGCCGCAGTGTGAGCAGCGGTGCGGTTTTTCTCCAGTGTGTATCATCTGGTGCTTCTTCAGGTTGTTCCTGATGCTGAATGCCTTGTGGCACAGGGTGCACTTGAAGGGTTTCTCTCCTGAGTGGGTGTACTGGTGCGCTGCCAGCGAGATCTGGATCCTAAACCGCTTCGGACAGAACTTGCACTGATATGGCTTCTCCCCCGTGTGTACCCTTTCGTGCTGCTTCAGTTTCGCCAGCTGCTTGAAGCTCTTCGTACAGTAGCTGCAGCTGTGCGGTCTCTCCTCAGAGTGACTGAGCATGTGCGTCTTGAGGTCTCCCCTCCTGGCGCAGGTCTTGCCACACTGTTCGCATTTAAACGCTTTCTCCCCCGTGTGGATCAGCTGGTGCTCCTTAAGAGTGCCCTCTCTCCCAAACTGCTTCCCGCACACCTCGCAGCTGTAAGATTTCTCTCCCGTGTGGGTGAGGAGATGCTGCCGGAGGGTGTGCAGCAAGTAGAAGCTCTTGTTGCATTGCTTGCAGGAGTGACATCTCTCTCGTGGAGCGCCTTCAGATATTTCTTTACCCTCCTCGTGATTTTTACTGTTCTCTGTGTGAACGCGCACATGCAGCCTTAAGTGGCGTTCAGTCAGGAAGGTCAGGTTGCATTTGGTGCAGGAATACGTCTCCTGCTCCGTCTGTTCTGACTCTGGCTGGCTCCGTGTACCCGACATGCTGCAGTGATGTCGCTGGTGTCTGATGACGTTGCTCCTCCTTGCGAAGGATTTCCCACAATGCTCACAGTGGTGATGTCGCGGTTTGGACGCACCTTCCTGCTGGTTCCTCTCTGCTTTGTGTTCATCAGCTGAGGACACAGAAGGAGTGGGGGAAAAGAGAGAGAGAGAAAGACAATTAAAATTCACAGTTTCTGTCAACCACACAGAGCTGGGGTGTATTTATTTTATTTAGACGTCCAGAGGAGAGAAAAAGAACAAGAAACGAAAAATGAAACGAGTCAGAGAGTAACACGTGAATTTCCTAACATGGATTGATAAAGCTGTATCGTATTTTAGATAGATAAGCACAGACTCGTCATCCATGCTACAGCTTTGAAAAAAGATTTTTAAAATATTAATAATATTCAAAATAGAGCTCCAACAACCACTGATTTATGGTTTTGGTATTTTTTTTATGCAAAAATGGGGTAAATTCACTTGTCAAATGTCAAGATTTTCTCGTTTTTTAAAAACTGATAGATAACTGATTATCTTTAGGTTTTGGACTGTTAATCAGATAAAACAAGACATTTGAAAACATCAACTTGTGATGAGCATTTTTCATAATATGCTGCCTTTTTACAGACAAAACGATTAACAATATAATTCATTGATATTTATTTTATTCTTGCCATCTCAACTACTTTCTATTGAAGAAAAGGTTCCTACTAAAACAAATGTTCACTTTTACAGAAACATTTACCTCCACCTGCCGGCTCAGAGGCTCCATGTGGCTCCGGTGTGGTGATGTTGTCTGTAGGGCCGTTTGGTGATTCTGTGTCGTCTGCTTCCTCCTGACGTTCCTCTGAATCACCGAGCGTGGCTGTTTTGATGGACTCTGATAGTTTGTAGTCCGGTATGATCCACGTCACCCTGCCTGAGGCACCACCATCCTCCTGAATCACCAACAGTGTCCCATCAGCATCTGCGTGACTCGGCTGCAGTTCATCCATTTTAGTTCCCTCCTGGTTGGGGTCTTTGTTGTCACACTCCGATGCCCCTACTTCTTCTTTATACAAATTGATCTCTGCTCCGATGTCCGTGTCACAGCAGTCCGGCTGCTGGTCCAGCTCTGGGTTTATCAGGTTTATCTGCGGTGGATTCTCAAAGTAGTCGTCTGCCTTCGACTGCTTGTCCTCATCTGTTAATTCGACCTCGATGCTGGCGTGACTCTGCTCTGCTGCCACGTGGACGCTCCGCCTGTTCAGACCTGGAGTTTTCATGCAGTCCACCAAGCAGACAGACGGCCCCCTCGCAGCGAGGACTGAGGGGCTGTCTGAAGGCGAGACAGGTCGATTTATAAAGCACAATTCATACATTTCAAAGAGCTTCACATGCAAGAAATCATGTAAAATGGATGCACTATGTGGCCACCTGAACATTACAGCAATATGTGATACATGCAAACCATGAGCATTCATATGCTGCTCTAACAGCCTCCACTCTTCTGGTTTTTTGTGTTTGCTAAATCCTAACGTTGCATAGTCTCCCAACTCCAGTAACATACACCCCAGTTTGTTTGAATTAATATTTTGTTTTTGAGTAATTTATTGTGTCAACATATTTATGACAAAGATAAGGCTGAGCAATCGTTCAAAATCATGGTTTATCGGCCTCCAGTTGAATCATGCAGTTGCAGTAAAGGAACTAAAACACATCAGTAAAACAAAAATCTTTATATAGATAACAAAAAGCAGGAAATGCCAGCACATAACTAACTGGGCAAAATAAAATAAAGAAACTGCCCCTAAAAATAAAAGATGTCTGTGACTGGACGTCAGCGATATCATATAACATAATAAACTAAATGGGGAAAGCCAGTTTGTCCATAAACGGCTGCAGGAACTGAACATGTGATGATGTGTTTCTGGAGGGATTCTCATGTCAGCTGCTCACCTTCTGGCTCCAGCCTCACAGCCGGTCCCAGGTGTGCAGGTGTCTTCAAACAGTCCACCAGGTAGACCGACAGCTGCCTGAAGCCCAGCAGAGACAGACTGCTAGGTGACGCCATGATGCCTCTGCAGAGACAGTCAGAGCTTTATCAGCAGACAACAGACCTAAAAGACATGACATTTAAGTTCAACACTCAAGTTCTCAAAGTCAAAACAATGCTTCTCTGTATATCTTTACTCATTTTATTATTCTAGCAATATATTGTTTTAATAGCGTTTATCTTTGCCTCATTTTATCTGGGGTTTTATTGCCCTGTGAAGCACTTTGTAACACGTTTTTAATAAAGAAAGTTTATTATCATTACAAAACCACGATGGAACTAAGCTTCTAACTTTATTACGTTCGTTGATTTAACTGTATGCTAACACTGATGACCACAGCCTGATAGTGAGGCTAATTTTAGCTTAGCCCCAGTTTGTGCCTCGAATATAAAGTTAATGCTAATGCTAACTTCGCTCTTAACAAGCTCCTGTCCACCGTCGCCAGACAGTTTTTGTTCCGGTTTAAGTTAGAAAGTCTAACTACTGTAACTAGCTAAGTTACACACAGAAAAACATCTTCAGAAGCTTTTTCTCGGGCTAACGTTTCAGCTAAACCGCCGATGCAGACGAATCTCCGGTTCGAATGAACATAAATTAATTTCGGTGTCTTTTGGCTTTGTAGTTATACAGTTTGTTCCCCGTCTTTTCATAACCTTATATCTGGAAAAACTGGATGAAAACTAAACAAAACGTACGGAAGAGAACCTCTGGACGTACTTCAGGAAGCCGAACTGCTTGTTTGTTTGTTTCCGGGTTTAGTTGATGGACGGGTTTGTCAACCAATGGGCTCCGAGGAAGTGAAGAGGAGGCGGGTTGTAGCAGAAATTTGGCGCTAATCGCAGAGTCGCTGGGTTATAAGGAGACGGCATCTCGTTCAGGACAAAAGTAAGACAATACGCGTTTTGTCATATATACTCTAAAGGTTTTATTTTACTGCCTGTTCGTTAAAAACCTTTAAATGGCTTCTTAAACTACATTTATTCAAGTACAAGTACAACTTTGAGCTACTTGTACTTTATTTTAACGTATTTTACGTACGTATTTTAATTTCAAGCTACTTTATACTTCTACTACACTACATTTTATAGGGATATTTTAGGCTATTTTTACTCCACTACATTTATTTCACAGCTATAGTTACTTTTCAGATTAACATTTATTATTTGTGTTTACATTTTACATAAATAAGATGCATTGTTATAGATTAAAATACCCAGCAGTGTATCAAGTGTGCTCCTCTTTGACAACATAATGCTGCTTACATGTTAAGGCATCCCTAATAATATTCCAGTAATATATCCAATAAACATGACACTCTGAATGGGGCCATCTTGTATCACAAGTAATTTTACTTGATACTCTAAGTAGGCTACATTTTGCTGAGATTACTTATGTACTTTTACTTAATGTATTTTTATAGACATAAGTAAACTTCTTCCACCACTGTCTGTTTTATGTAAAACACTTTGTAACGTTGGTTTTGAGAAGTGATATAGCCTATAAAGACTTGTTAAATACAACAAAATAAGATAAGATGATATAAAATGTGCTTTGCGAAATGCTTTCAAAATGTCATATCCACAGGTAAAACATGCACGTATGGATTCATCTATGAAGTCAGTCTTAAGCTATTTACCATTTACCATTTACTAAATGTCTTTACAAATATGAATTCTTTACATTATTATTACTTTTTGGTTTGTTTTTGTTCGGTTTTATTCTGTTGTTAAAAACTATACTCAGAATCTTGTCCAAATATGGAACATGGACAAAATAAAACAATGACATAAAATAAACTGCACAAGCAAGATGTTCTGCATAAAATCGAAGAACACCGCAGGGAAAAAAACAAACACTAAAAGTGAACTAAAGTTGTTCCCACAGATCTCCACTAGATGGAGCCACGTGATCAGTTTTTGTCTTTTACAGCTGCCATCACTGTTCATCCTCTTTACAGCAGGTTCAACTCAAATGAAATGGTTTATTATCATTCATAAACAAACGGTTTAGCTTCATGAGACACAAGTTAAAGACTAAGCAGAAGTAAAGTCTGAGAGAAGAAGGTCTGTTTGATCTGTAAATGAATTTGTTCTGGTGAAGCATTAACACACAACATGTCTGCATGTTTAAATAAAGCGTCCGTCCGTCGTGCTGCTGCAGTGTAACAGCTCACTGTGACACAAATATCTCTGCCTGAAATAGATTCTGAGCCTCAGAGAAAAGCCATCCTGAGGGTCCTCGGGCTGATAGCGGATAAAGACTTTAACAATCGATGTAACAGTGCGCACACACACACACACACACACACACACACACACACACACAGGCTGAGTCCTTTGATCATTTGCTCTTTTGAAGACGGACATTTCTGAGTCTTTTGAAGTGACTTTTAACTAATGTTGTTGGTTTGTGAGCCTCAATTAACTGACTCACACGACTGGTCTTTTCTCATATATAAGTCATTTATATAGAGAGTAGAATAGCTGGAGTAGGCTGGGCAGGGGAAGTCAAGAGCCACATCAATATGTCTTTAATCCTCCGAGCTGCTGGAGCACACATGACTGCAGGGATGGAGTTACTCTGGCCTGAAATTTGACATTTTCTGGATGGTTTATGGATAAAAAATATATAAAACTACCCTTTTAAAATGAGTGTGTAGGTGCAGGAAAGCTTCTAAAACCTGCTAAGTAGAGCAGTGGCTTCTAACGTGGGGGTCAGGACCCCTACAAGGAGGTCACGAGAGGATTGCCGAGGTAGGAAAGAAAACTGTAATCTGATACACAAACTGAAGTTCATTTTTTGGGCTTTTCTGTATTATTTGCTTCTTTGCTTTATGTGAAAACCTTTAGACCTAGAAACCTAGATAGAAAGTTGGGACACTACTTTTATTGAAACAGCAACGTTTCGGTCATAGACGAGTGTGCAGGACTTCATTGTCTTTTGCATGATTTCTCTTATACATACCTGTCTTAACAGGTTTGACATAGAATATTTAGACTAAGAATATCAGAACCAGCCTTAAAAAAATAAACATGTCAAACTACATTACCCACGAAAAAAGAAAAACGTATTGCCTAAATGATTCAAACTGCTTCCTCGTGTTTTTGGAGGATTGATGAAGGATTTCATGATGTGTTTAGGAAAACTGCAGTTTGTCCTGCATACTGAAGTAAGTCAGTTCATCTTGTACATTTATCTTCCTACAGATGTGAATTCTGACAAAAGAAAACATCATTTAATTCTGCATTTTGGAATTTAATGACTTTCTTTACATAGAGAATCCTGCCTTGTGATACCAGTAGACTGCTCACGTCCTAAATGTACAGTATGACAAACAACCCCCATTTACTTTTAATTGCCACAGTCAATCACAGCAAACACAATACCTTTATTTGGTTTCTGATTTATTTCATTTACAGGCAGCAGAGCGAAATTAATGCAGCAATACAGGATGAAGTGAAATTTTTGACCTGAGGATGGCGCCAGATGAAAAGTCAGGGTTATTACATTTCATCCTGCCAACCTCATGGTGGTGCAAGAGGTAATGTCAGGGAATCATCAAACTTATTAGGATTCATCCTCTGGGAACCATGAATGTTTGCACCAAAGCACCAAGCTATATCACTGACTAAGAGAGCAATTGAAACTGCTGGTGGTGCTATATGAAAAAGTCACAAGATTACCAAAGTCATTATGAGTTAATGTTAATGTTATGAGTCAGCCGAGTCTTCGTTTGAAGAGACGCCGACATATTTGCAGGGAAAACAAAGTCCCAGCAGGAAACCCCCTGTGTCTCCAGATCATGTAAAGAACACACTCAAGAGCTCAAAGGGCCTCCTCCTCCTCCATCCCCGGCTTTCTTACCTTATTTCATGGTTTTCTCACTGTAGAGAGGGACAGTAGAGAAGAAGGTGAAGCTGAAGGAACTTCAAACACTGTTCAGTACATTTTTTCATGCAGTTCTGATAGGGAACCGATCATTTTTAAATTTCAATACAGAGAATTTATGTTAATTTTGTAAAAACACTTTGGCAAACTTGTGTTGTATGGCGGCCATTTTCACACCTGTAGAAGCGACCTCAGGCTCAGTGGTTTCCAACCTTTTGGGCTCGTGACCCCTTAAAAAGCAATATCTACTTGTGACCCGTCATTACAGGTTAGTGTGGACATGATTTGCGAGCAGTTCAACCAAAGAGTGATTTTTCTCTTTCTCAGATTTCTTGTATTGAAGGATTTTTACAAGCCTGAAGAGGTAAAGTTGTCAGTATTTCACAGGAAAAAAGCAAACATTTGAGAAAAGTCTGAAAAAGTTAACATAATTTTGTATAAGAGAAAGTTTTCTCTTTCTTTAATTATTTTGTGATCCCCCACACAAAATAATTAAAGGGGTCACAATTAGCATCTTTAAATCTTTAAAAACATTTACTATGTAACATTTATGTGTACATGAGCTTGATAACATGCTATCTTAGTGTTTACTTTGCTGTTAGCATGATGTGTTAGCAACTAATTTCAACTCTTCTTTGTCTATCAGTGTTCACATCCTTCCTTCTCTCTCTGGTCCACCTCCTTTCTCTTTGTGTGCTTATTTCCTTTTGTACGGTCTCTTCCTTCCTTTCCTTTTCCTACATTAGTCATCAAGCTCTTCCTTCCTCTGTGCACGTTCCTTTCCTTCCTCTTCCTCCGTGTCCATATCTCTTCTGTTCCCACCTTCCTTCCTTGTTCCTGTCTTCCTCTCTCACTCTGCCTGTCTGTCCTCTCGTCTTGTTTTCTCCTCTTCTCTCTCGCAGAGCCTCAGACGAATGCTAATTGGCTTCCGATGCATATTTAATGTGCAGCCACCCAAACCACAGTCTGCCTGCCACCGTGTGTGTTGTCAGTGTGTGTGTGTGTGTGTGCGCCCATGTTGGAAAATGTGGAAAAATCATGTTTATGTGTGTGTGTTTGTACTGCTGTTTAAAGTAGATGTGGTGGGTGAATGTGTGTGCGTGCATCTGCGTGCGTGTTTTCGTGTGTAATCTTGTGACAGGAAGTCAATCTGTACTCATCTTGCTTCAATCCTCACTCCCAGCGGACGCCTTAATGGCAGAGAGAGCTGAGCAACGGGAAGTCAGACAGGAGAGTGTCTTGTCCGTTAACAGCTTTTCCACAAACTATTTGACGGTGGCTCCATTTCATTCAAACTGGGTCACTCGTGTGTGTGTGTGTGTGTGTGTTCTCACACTCATTGGTCTAAATCATCCCTAAAAGGGTAGAACCATTTTGCTGCTCCTCACTTCTTTAAAAAGGAATAGTTCAACATTTTAGGAAAATACGCTCATTTGCTTTTTATCTCCGAGAGTGAGACGAGAAGATCAATCTCGATCTTATGTTTGTGCGTTTATCATCGCACTCCTACAACACTGTCAGACTCACGATGGACGTCCACACATTCTGCTTACCCACAATGCAACCGGACCACCAACAGTTGGGTGAGAGATTCAGGTGTGTTATGCTAGTAGCAGCTAACGTAGCCTGTAGCCTGCAGCAGAGACGAGTCTGTCAGCTCACTTCTTTCTCCACACCAACAGACTGTTTTTCAGTTTCAAACTTGTCGTCAAACTTTTTTTCCACATATGAAGCAGTACTCCCCAACACCTGAAAACGCACTTTGATGTGTACTTCCACTTTAGGTACAGAGCTGCAGTCAGGACGTGGTTAAAGGCCACACGGAGTACGATGAGTGTCAAAACACCCAGATCCACTCTTTTCTTTGCAGGCCGACACATCGGTGGGGTTGGGGTACGCCACTGTCCTATTTCAACTTTCAGCACATCAGCTGCTGTACCTCGAAATTAGCATAGCATTAGCACAACGACAGGAAGCAGGGGGACACAGCTAGCCTAGCTCTCTCCAAAGTGAAAAGAAAATCACCTTCCAGCACCTCTAAAGCTCACTAAGTAAAACACTGTATCTTGTTTGTTTAATCTGTACACAAATAAAAGTAGAAATGACAGTTTGTGGTTTTAGACGGAGCTACATGGGGGTCTAGATGAGTGTCAGGTCCGAAAGGAGGTGCTGTTTATGGGTTAATTATAAGTGTATAGTATGTGCACATGTATGTGTGAATATTTGGAAGCTCATTGAGTGTGGATGTGTGAATACTGAGTTATACAAGAAAACCTCGAAAGCACAATAGCTTGTAGAGTTTCTCAGAGGAAATTAAAGTGTGCAAACTGCGTGTGTGTGTGTGTGTGTGTGTGTGTGTGTGTGTGAGAGAGAGAGAGATGATGAATGAGCCACCATGAGGTTTCCATGAAATCCTTAGTATTTCTCATGCAAAATGTGATTTCTGTGAGTGTGTGGAAGAAAGAAGGAGATAAACTGATGTTGCATTTTTCACACATCACTGAATTGTGTGTGTGTGTGTGTGTGTGTGTGTTTTTGCATTCATTATTCTTGCATTTGTTACTGTCTCTGTGTGTGAGAGAAGATATACTATATATTGATTTTTTTTTGGGGATTAATATTGTTGTTATGCCAGCAGTTTCCTGTCTTTATGCTAAGCTATGCTAGCTGGCTGCTAGCTGTGGCTTCAGACATGAGAGATCTTCTATCGGCCTTCTCATCTAACTCTCCGCAAGAGAGCGAACAAGCATATTTCATAAGATTTGTAACCATTCCTTTAGATAGATGTTTGTTTGTTAATAGCCACCTCAGTCTATGTGCATTACCTGTGTTTGTCTTACTAAACAAAGTATTGTGTGGTTCCCAGTAAAAACTACAACAGAAAACAAACTTCACGATACCACAAAGTCTGGTAACTGATGATAAGTGGTACATGGACCACTGAAAATAAATATTATTTTAAATATTCTCATTTATGAGCAAATCAGGTCACATTTACATATCATGTCATATATATATGTATATATGTATGTATGTCACATACGGTATGAAAACCTGGACTCTGTGTGTGTGTGTGTGTGTGTGTTTAAATATGTGTGTGATGAGATAAAGGATTTCTGAGATAGCCCTGCTGATCCAGCAGGTTTTTGTATTGTACACATACACATTTGTACTTCTATACTTGTGAGGACCCACATTGACATAATACATTCCCCAGCCCCCTAACCTCACATTGCAAACATGTCTCCATTTTAAAAAGTTGTCACTTTCCAAAATGTCCCAACTTTCCACAAATGCTCTAAAAACATCCTCACAAATGTCCCCACGTTCATCAAATGTCCTCAGTTTCCAGAAAAGCCTTCACTTTACAAAAATGTCATCACTCTCCAAAATGCACCACACAGTTACTGTGATTTAAATTAGTGTAATAACCGAATGTTTCAGGGGAAGTCTGTTGAAGTGGTACTCACTTTCTAAAAAACATCCTCACCCTCTAAAATGTCCTTTTTTAAAAAATGTCTTTATTTTCCAGATGTGTCCACACTTTCTAAAAATGTCCTCTCTCTCCTAAGGTCTAAAACTTTAATTGGCCCTAAAAAAAAAAGAATTGCAGGAGCACACACGAACACGCACACAGAAATAAATGGGTACACCTTTACAAAATTACCCTCGAGCGAGACATTTAAATTAAAAAGGACCATCTCAGCGGGTCTGCATGTTTTAGTCCATTAACTACAAATACAAGGCCCTTGCAAGGTTTTTGATTAATTTCTTACTTTCCAGGCTGCCATTGGTCTTTAGTTGATATCAGTACGCTATGAAAGTCCAAACTATTTGAACGGATCAGTTCACTAGAAATTACAAAAAAACCCATATTTCCTCACCTTGGCATCCAGCCGTTATTATTAGTTATTATTTGTGAATTACCCTGAGAAACACTGTTATAAAGAGCAGCAGAGCTGAAAAAGAAAAACAAGGCTTGGTTTCTTCCAAGAAGAAATAAAAATAAATAACAGAAACATCTTTTCAAACTTTGAAAGGTTACATAAAGTCTGCAAGCGTGGTCAAAGTTCAGAGAGTCCTCCTAAATAATCCATGAGCGTTTCACATTAAACCGACTGTACTGTAATGCACTGAGCTGGATCTGGGCCTGAACATTGATCCTGTGAGGAGAGTGAACTCCCCACAGAGCAGAGCTGAGGTCGAAAGCTCAGTACAAAACAAAAACACCGTCTCCAACATTGTTGTGACACTGTGTGTGTGTGTGTGTGTTACAGTCTGGGGAAGATTTAATGATTTCAGAAGGCATTGTGGGATTTGGATACAGACTCAGAATTTGCTGAGCGTATCAATTATGAATGGTCTGCTGAAGGCTCGGGCTTGCAGATGGAACATCTTTTCTCTGAGGACTGTTCTGCTTCACAGTTTATCAACTCAAAAACTGACACTACATTAAAAATGCAATGTATGTTGTATTGACAGAAATTACAACCTGAAGTTGGACTGATAGAGAGATCCCAAAAGCTTTGTTCAAACAAGTTAATTAAAAAGTCACTGAATATCTCTGAGGTCATTCTTATATTCTACTACTTGCCATTGTCCTGTTTATCAAGAGAAACAGAGAAAATTCCACTTGTTGCTTGTTGCTCATTACAAAAGTCTTAAATCACCATAGTCATGTCATTTTTAGCATTTTAGAGTTTTGGGAATGAGTTCCTGGAACAAACTTTGGCTCAGGTGGTGATGCTAAATGCGTTCCAGGTACCTTCAGGGGTTGCTGGAGGTTGAGCAGACGTGACAAAATGTTACAATAAGGACGTCAAACACAACAACAGTAACCACCATTTTACTACTGCTTCTGTATGGAGCAGGACAACCAATACTTTAACAAGGCAAACATTTTACAGCCATGCTAGCGGTGCTCTGTGCAGAGCAGTGCTTTTAGCTCTAAATGCTAACGTCAGCATGCTAATGTGCTCCAAACGACAACGCTAACATGCTGATGTTTAGCATATATAATGTTTACAATGCAGGTATTTGGTCATAAACCAAAGTATTGGTTAAGTTAAAATTTTGATCTGATGACGCCGCTAGATGAAGAGTTAGAGGATGACCAAAGTTATTAGGCTTCATCCTCTGGGGACCATGAATGATGAACCAGATTTCATGGCAATCTGTCCAACAGCTGCAGACATTTCACTCAAACACCACAAATGTCAACCTCATGGTGCCGTCAGAGGAAAAGTCCGGGCATCATCAAAGTCATTAGACTGTATCCCCTGGGGACCATGAATGTCTGTACCACATGTCATAGAAATTCATCAGATAGTTGTTGAGATATTATGGTCTGGACCAAAGTGGTGGACCGATCAATAGGCCAACATCGCCATACATGAAATGACACTGGGCAGGCAGAGAAACTGATCCATTTCTGAGACTAAAATGTGGGAAATGTAATTTTAAATATAGTGATAGATAATAATAATAAAAATAATCTTTATTTATAGAGCACTTTTCAAAATCCACATTACAGAGTGCTTCACAAAAGCAGCAAAATAGACAAGTCATAAAAAGGTTTTAAAAGAAAACAGATACCAATACAGCGTAGGAACAGGAAAAGAAAAACATTTTTAAAGGAAACAAAAGACAGTTCAAAGAAAATTAAAACTCAAGTGAAATCAGCATGTTTTAAGAAGGGACTTTAAGGAGATCTGGCTGGCTCAGCCGACCTGATTTCCTTGAGCAGATCGTTTCAGAGCCTCGGGGCCCTGACTGCCTGACTGTCCCCTTTAGTTTTCAGCCGGGGATCTGGAACAGACAAAAGACCTTTGCTCGAGGATCTCAAGGTGGTCAGAGATATAGCTAACAGTCGGCAGCAATGTATTCTAAAACACAAGATTACAACATGAAAAATGCATTTCTCATTTCATGGATTCCTCAGCATCATGGCTCAGTTGTTCTGTTGTTGTGTGTTTTATAAGTAGGACGGCCTCCCCAAGGAGGACAGAGGTCCTGAGTTCAGCAGGAACAACACAGCCTGTCTCTTTACATTATCCCAGCGTCGGGAGGTTTTTCCAGGCCATGGCCTCAGCTCCGTCTGCAGCTTCTCTCTGCTTTCCTCAGCTTATATTCTGTCTTGTCAAGCCTCTGTCTCTGGACAGTTGCCTATTTCCACATCGAGTTATTAACATTATTTGCTACGTAAACAGCAGTCAGTGTTTGTCAGACTGCAGTGGAAGAAAGTCTAATTTTCTTCCAGTCCTGGCAGCTGTATGTTATCTTGTAAAACTGGTCATATATTTGCTCAAATGCAGGCACAAGCAGCAGACGTCCACCTACACAACGAGACACATTCCCACTTCCCATGTACACAGGAACTTCAAGGACCAAACAGCAGAGACAGAGCACCTCCTTGTTGCTGAAATGCATGATGTCAACAGTAACTGTCAACGTAACTGAAAAGTCCAACCAATTAAAGACATCACGCATTTTTTAAATAATCCACTCCATGCTATTAAAGGCAATTACTATTTTCCTCCATAACTGATATCCCAGTGCTTTACACTGAAGATTTGTCCCTCTCCAACATCCTGTTTCAACACGAGATAAATCACTTTAAGAAAGTAATAATGCAATTTCATGGGACCTTCAAAGCATACAGAGTCAGCAGGAGTGTGTGAGGTTTTCAAGGGCACCTCGGCAGCACCCTGTTTCCTCCGATAATAATCTGGTCTGAAGTTTGGATCCGAAAAAAGATGAAGAAAACAACCAAGTAAAGAAACTATTAGAAATTATTTCTTACAGTCTGTTGACAGTTAGACCAGATAATATTGGGACAGGAAATCTGTCTCATCCACCTGAAGCAGCTCTAAGTACTCGCTAATCTGGCATCAAAACAAACCAACACACACACACACACACACACACACACACAGTGTTGCCTCTCCCAACATCTCAGAGTAATTTAGAGAAACAAACAGCGGTAGGTGGCTGTAGGGAAATAAAGGGGGAATGAAAGGAGAATGTTAATGATCTCACTGTCTGCACTCCTGAACCAAACCTGCGATGGATAAAAAGAAATGAAACTCTGCAGTAAAATGTAACCAGACACGACCTTCTTCTCACTGTAGAATCCAATATTACACAATACTTTATTATATTATATTTATTATATGTGTGTTTAGACTGAACACAAAGCAATTTCAGAGGCAGTGTGACTGCATTAGCCTGGTCCCAGGGGCCCTAAATTGCCTCCATTTTGTTCAAACAGGTCTGGTGTTGTGATGATTGACATCTGTTTTCTCCCGGTTGGAAAACAGTCGCCCAATCAGAGTTTGGTAGGCGGAATTAAGAATGGGGACGTCATCCATCCTCCTACATAGCTAGCTAGCTACCAAGCTACATTCATTAAAAATAGCAACAGAAAAATGGCCCTGAAAATTACGACAATTTAAAGTTAGTAAAGTTAAAGTTGACTGCTCTTATTCTGATAACACAGCTTCTGGGTTGGAGAAAAAGAGGATAAATACGTACGTCACTACTGATTAATTAGAGCAAAACAAAAACAAACTAGAACAGCCATTTTCTGGAGAAAATGCGTGTGATTGATTCTGGTTGCTGCTGCTTGAAGTTTTTTTTAAGTCAACCACAGAGCCCCCTGGTGGCCAATCACTCCCAAACCATACATTGTATAGTCCATTGGTGCTGAAACCCGATTACAGTCATCACTGTTGGAGAACAGTACAGAGCTGAATTGTGCAATGACCATGGAGTTATAGTCATTTAAAGTTGCATTTGTAGCATCAGTGGGTGAAAATCCATCAAATTTCACAGAATCGTTGGGTGTTTATATGTGCACCAGTCACCCAGGTTGGGTTGCAGTTGCATCTTACATTCAAGAGTTATGGCAATTTATGTTATTCAAAAAACAGTAGCAAATTTAACGAAGTGGAACAGGATTATAGAGAGAGATACCACTATCAGGAAAAACAATTCCATAATAAGAATGTTTCTTGTGTGTCTAATTTATCACTAAACGCAAAGCGCTTCATTACCGGCCACACCGCCTGCAGCAATCACACTAAATGACCCCCTCTCCCCAAGATGTCAGCCTGAATAATGAAGTGAAACAAAATGACAATTAATCTGATTATCATGCCAAACTTTCATATAGAATCTATGCAAAGCCATGAGGGGATATAATCAGATGCAAATTCGCTAAAGGCGGCATGAATTGAAGCAAACACGTACTGTATGTTTCGCTTATTAAAAAAGTAAAGTGGAAGACACACCAGACACGTCAGACATTCAGAAGCAGTAACTAGGATGTGCTGATCTGGGAGCCGAGTGTGATAACAACTGCAGCTTTTCTGTAGTGCTGACGCATGTTGAAGCTGGGAAACAGGACTCTGGTGTATCCCGTCATGTTGACCCACGATTTCAAGAGGCTATCGATGTGTAGGCTCACATAGAAAACAACGGGTGCTGATGTTTTTATAATGTTCCTAAGCAAACAAAGCCAAAAGGAAGAAGTTAATAAGGAAAGACATAAAAAAGGCAGGAAAACAGACAGTTTGACTTGTCCTACGAAGCCTGTAATCTCCCTCGTCTGGCTGTTAAACTGTGTTTGAATAACTGGTAACTCTCTGAACAGAACAGTGGGTGTCTTTGCATTTTCAGTGGTGTGCCTTCATGGTTTAGAGAACTCAGCATGCAGACCAGCAGGGAGCCGAGCCCGGAGCCTGGTAAGAAGACTCTGAACGTTTTTAATGTCATCGGGGAGTGTTCCTGATTCTTTGCCTTTTAATTTTTGATTATGTTGTCCTGAATAATGGGTCAGTTCACCCAACTTCCAAAACACTTACCTCCAGTGTCGTCTATCCATGCAGATCATTTTTGGTTTTATTCATCCAGGTTATGAAATCTCTGTTTGAGATTTCTGCCTCCACAAAAATACAATGGAGGTGAATGGAATTAGCATAAAGCTTAGCATAAAGACAACAAGTAGAGGGAACTAAACTTTGGGCAGAGCCAGAGTAGCTGTTTCCTCCTGCTTTGAGTCTTTGTGTAACATAATCGTCTCCTGGCTCTAGCTTCATATTTATTGCAGAGATCTTACTCAAAATCATCTAAAGCAAATTAGTGTATTTTCTCAAAATGTTCAACTATTCTTTTAACAGACCCAAAAGAGTCTGATTCAGTGCGGAGGTCTGGAAACGATATATGACTTTTAGTGAAACTGAACAAATTCTGGTGAGAACAATTTCACCCCCCACACAGGAGTCATACCACTTTACAAAAATATAATCACAAAAATAAGTACGAGTAAAAAGTTTAACTACAAACAAGAAGAAGTCCTTTTATTACGCACTTCTTGTTTAGCTTGGCCCTCTGATGTTTACCATAGCTGCTGTTTCTGCCTTTAGAGGAGATTTGCATCAGACAAAAGTTTGTGTAAGTTCAGAGAAATGAAGCACAACCAGAATCAGAGATTTCTTTCATTAAAACTTAAAACTGTAGAATCAGCCTCATCGTCCAGATGATGACGTAACTGTAAGCAGTCTGTTTCTTTGAGCTGATAAGAACGTTTTGATTTTGGATTTTCTTATCTTCCTCTGCCCTACATCAGGCCAGCCATGCCTTTATCTTGTTTGATTTAGACTCCTGCAGGTCCCAGACTAAATCCCCTCTCAGGCCTCTAGTTCACGGGGGTTTGGCCACCAGAGGAAACAAAACAAGAGTTATAATTCTTTTAGTTTTCACCTCCAACAAATGGCCATTTTTGCTTTAGCACAGCATAGACGGCTTACTGTGAAACTTTGTAATGTTGCTGTTGGGAAATTCTCCACTACAGCACCAAATGTGGATTCCTCCGCTGCTGAAAATAGTCCCCCTAAATAGGCACTATTTCCTCCTGTTAGTTTGCTAAAAACTACAGTGAGCAGCTGTTTTAGGAAATGCCTGAGCCTCTCTTAAACACAAACTATATATTTGTGAGGTGTTTTTAAAGATTTCAGTAGGGACCAATGGGCAGACAGGGCAGGGAAGTCAAGAGACAGGCTAACATATTGTCGATTTGTTGACAGCAAAACAAATATATAACAATGCCAGGCTTATCCTTTAATGGAGGCCACACCTGAGACTCACCTGAGAGCCCAGGTGTGAACCCCCAGCGTAAACACACACAGCCAGTCCAGTCAGGATTAATGAACCTCAACGCTGCAGGACGACAGCATTAACAATGTCGTACACGAACAGTGGGAGGGAGAAATGATGCAGCTCACAACCTGGTTTGAACTGTAAGCATGCGTGTGTGTGTTCGTGCAGCTAATGTGCCAAATGGGGACCAAAGAGTGGAAATGTGCTGTTAATTATTCATACGGAGATGGGAGTGTATGTATCGGCTGCCTCCTGCCTGGGTCTGTTCAGCACGTACTGAATGTTTCATCACATTTAGTAAATAATAATACAAGCAAACCTACGTTTGAGCACAGTGCTGCTCTACACTCTGCTCCACCTGGACCTTCAAGTCACACTGCAGCTCAAAGTTCACGTTTCACACTGATCTGATGTTCTGTGATCAGTGTGAAAAGCCAAACATTTGCATGCATTTACATGATGTGGACTAAATGAATGTGGCATAAAATCGCATCATCCGGCAGGCAACATACTAAATCTACATTTCTAATAAGTAAATCGTACCACGCTTGCTCATGGGAGGAGGAGGATTTGTCATTTTTCTGGCGAATGAGACTTTGCTGAGACGCCTCGTTTCAGTCAGAATAAAGTCACAAACCGGAACCGACGTGTTGGAGAAAAGCAGGAGACGTGTAGCTGCTAAAACAGATGTGACGTCTTTTGTTATTCTGCCTGCATGTGCGTGTGTGGTCTTCATAGCTGTCAGTTCATATTGTTGTTGAATATCCTGCATTACGGTAATCCAAAAAGGGAAAAAACAAGCAGAGCAGCTAATCAGGATTGAACAGTTGAATCGCAGTAATATATTCCAAGTAGATTTCCTCATGAATGGCAGCTCTTCCAAAAATCATCCGAGTTAAAAACTGGGCTAATTTCTTTTCTTTGTTTTAGACATGTAGGTTACATTTAATCCTTGTTTTGACAGAATTTAAATGACTGTATTTCAATGTGAAGCAGCTAACTACATGTAGAAACGCCAGTTATATTTAACCTTGACGTCTCAAAACTTTTCAGCCAAATTTTGCTCGTTTTTAACATCACATTGTTTTGATCTGCAAATCAATTCTTATGGTTATGGTATGAAAACAGCGTTCACAGCGTATTTCAATTCTTTGCAGTACATCTGTGCATGCTGTGATCTGTGGAGCTGCTAAACAATTAAGTAAAAAAATAAAATAAATAAATAAAAATCACACAATGTTACACTCAGACGGTTTATTGATGACAGCAAATGAAACTGGAGAAGCCTTTGTCGTAGAAAATGCGTGTGATTGCTGATTTTGAAAGCTCTCTGACTGTAAACTGTATGGTTGGTTAGGGTGCAATACTGCATTTTGGAGTTAGTATTGTGTACGGTGTCTGAAGCATTTATCCATATATGAATGGTCTATGAAGCATTAATGGTTTTCGATTAGAGGTGAGCAACAATAATAATAATAATAATAATATGAAGTGCAACAGAAGATGAATAAGGTTTATGAGTGTGTTTTTGTCACTGCTGTAATCTTCAGGGTCTTAATTAGGCTGCAGCCCCTCTGTGAGATTTACAAAAACATTTTGAATGGCGACACACTGAGATTCAGATAACCAGGGCGACTCTTCATCTTCAGAATCTCCCTAAATGTCTTGTTTCCTGCTTGTTAAGAGGCCTGTGATCAGCGGAGGCCGACGGGCCGCTGTGAGGTTTTAATTGGCACAGGGAACGTGTGTCCGGTCGTCGTCGTCGTCATCTGGCCTTTGGAGGTCTGAAGATTGTTTCTGCCTTTGGGAGGTAATTAGTTCCACCACGAGACCAGAAGGTCAGCATTTATATTATATGAGAAATTAACCAGCGACACTGATAGTGATGTGTGTGTGTGTGTGAGATTAACTGCGGTGTAGAAATGAGCTTCCTGCTGTGACATAAGGTCACCTTATTAAGGATTAACAGCCACTGCTGCTGTGACACTTAAACTGTGTGTTTTATACATCACAATAAAATTCATTAGTGATGTAATCCTTGAGTTTAATTTATTAGTGGTATTATAGAGTTGCAAACTTGGAGGAGCTATTTCGGGCACCACTGGTTCCGGAAGTCACATTAATTTTTCCTATAGACAATGTTAGGTGACTCACAGTTGAAGCACTTCTATGGCTTGAAACTCTCCTGGCTGAATCATCGGTACAAAAGATGAACAACTGCATTAGAACTTATCTGCATCTTTGATTAAAAAAAAAAAAAAAAGTTGAAGGTACAAGGGAGTTGCTACGACTCCCAAGGTCAAAACATCCAATCACCGACCTTAAAATTCTGTTACGTGCACCGCTTACGGCGGGCATAAACTAAAGATCACGGTGTTGAGATTGATTTTGGATGGATTCAGGAACTGTGGTGCCGTCTTTTTTCAATTCAATGCAGAGGCATTTTGAATTCACTACTCCTCTGATTTGCACCTCTGACTGACTTCTTCAACAGCATCCGAGGCTCATGGAAACTGCAGTATTTAGAGCTGTCCTCTATGGGTAATGCCCAGGAGACTTTTTTTCCCCTGAGTTGAGCCTCCAAGGCAGACCCCTCCTCTCAGATCCTTACTCCTTCGTTAGAACTGGTTGACCCTAAATCCAAACAGAGTCTGAACTCTCTGTGTGATCACCACAGGGAGGCTGATGTGAAGGGTTTTTATCCCCATTTGGCAGCTTGTATTTATGCATTTGTAAATGCATCTCTTGCAAGTTCTTTTTGTGTTCATTTAAACAAACTGCTGCCAGAAATAAACCACCTCCTACAAGGGGGGCATCTATGACCTCAAGCATTTGATTAGTAGACCCCTTTTGGAGCTGGTAAACACCCTTGGGAGTAAGTGTTGCCTACAAGTCAAAGCACAGGACCCACATCAAGAGGGTTCTGGGTCTTTCTCACAGTCCCCTCTCAGCTGGATGTGTCTGGAATCCAGGAGGCATCCTAATTACATGCCCCAACCACCACGATGTCCGAACTCCTCACCCATCCCTAAGGCTGAGACCCAGCCATCCTGAGAAGTAAACTCATTTCGGTTGCTTGTGTCTGTGGTGTCATTCATTTGGTCACTACCGAAGGCTCATGACCACAGCATAGGGTCAAACATAAACCAACTGGTAAATGAGGGCTTCTGGCAACACTTGCATTACTGCAAACGCTGCACAAATGCACCTGTTGATCTCATGCCCCTATCTTACCCTCGTCACTCATGAACAAGACCCCAAGATACCTGAACTCGTAGCACTTGTTCCCAAATGAAGGGGCCAAGTCCTGTGCTTTCAGGCAGAGTACCATGGCCTCAGACTTGCAGGTGCTGACTCTCATCCCCCTGTCACTTCACAACCAGCTACAGTGCATGCAGGAGGTCACAGATCTGAAGAAGCCAGCAGAACTACACCATCAGCAAAAACCAGAGACGCAAGGCCAAGCCTGAAGCCACCAAAATGGACATTCTCCACTCCTCTGGCATTGCTCCAGTTATACAAGGACTGGATGGCCCTGGTACCCCATATTCCCACAGCAACCCCATAAGATACCCCAAGGGATATGGTCATAAGCCTTTTGGTTTTTTGACTACCTCAGTTATCTGCCAAAGAGAAAGGCAAGGTTTCTCCCAAGTCTTCCTCCTCCACAGAGGGCATGTCAGTCGAGTTTAAGAGTTCCTTAAAGTGCTCCTTCCACTGCCTGACTGTGTCTCCAGTTGAAGTCAGCGCTTTAAGTCTGATCGAAACCAACATAGCTTGGATGTCAGACAGCAGTACAGGGTGTTTTATTTTGAAGAGAAGGTCGATGAAAATTGTTCTTCGAAGGAACAAAAGTCAGAATGAAAGTTTGAAAGGTATTAATTTCAGGGGTGGAAACATCAGCGTCTGAGTCGGAACAATGAGTCACATCAGAGATTCTGACAGAGATAAATGTCAGACGGAAAGAAAAGACAAATGGAAAAGATGACTAGTGTTTACAGATGGGTGATGGAAAGATGTCCACCAGAAAGGGGGGGTGAAGAAGGAGAACAAAAGTGAGAGATGAAGATGAAGAATAGAAACAGACTATTTTAAACTGCACTGTCTCATTCTTTCTGTTATCTGTTGTTTTGTCATGTGTCTTTGTGATAGCTTCAAGTCTGACTGAAATCTGTTGTGTGTCTGAGGTGTGTACATCACCACAGGCTAATACTAACAACATGCTCCTCCAAATTCATGATTCCTACACGTGTTTGTACCTTCATACCTCTGAAGACACTCACAAGCCCTAAACATGAACCTAATTCTACCCTTAACCCTAAAACCAAGTCTGACCCCACAAACATGCCTTTGAAGTGAGGACGAGACAAAATGTCCTCTTTCCAACAATGTCCTCACTTTGCCCAAATGTCCTCATATTCCACAAATGTCCTCACTTTACAAAAATGCCCCTGATTTCCATGAATGTAGAAAAAAGCAATTTTCCACTTTTATCTGAAGTTAATAGCCTCGACAGTCATGAGCAACAAAGACACAGAAAAGGCAAACCAGCCACACGGATGATTAGCAAGTGTGAAATAAAGATTAATTCATTTGTTAATGTTGATTATCATAAAGTGCTGCTGGCATCGTCCCTATAGGTCTCTGGGTTTATTTTAACTTTAAACTCCAGATTGCTTGATGTGAAAGAAAAATGTCTGAACTTTTCAACTCGTACGCAGAGGGAGGGAAAAGTCTGTAAGAGACAGCAGAGACAGAGAGGAAGAAGCTAAACATGGAAGATTTAAGGAGAGAAGAGGACAAAAAAAGGTCATGATGAAGAATGGATGATGGAAGACTTTGGGGTCATTTTGGGGGGAACTGATGGAAAAGGGGAAGAGAGAGAGATTGATATCAGCCATTTCATCCATCCATCCATGTGTATGATAGCTACAGCTTCATACAGTCATTCAAACTGCCATCCATCCATTAATTCTTCCATCTTTGTACTCATCCAATTTCCATCCATCTTTTTTCCTTCTGTTCATCCACCCGATCAATTCTGTCCATCCTTTCAATTTTCCATCCATCTGACAATCTGTTTATCAATCCATCCTTCCTTCTATCCATCATCTATCATTCATCAATTTATCCATATCCATCTTTCTGTCCATCCATTCATCTGTCTGACAATCTCTACAATCCATTCATAAATCCATCTATCATCCATCTGTCCATCCGTCCATCAATCCATTCATAAATCCATCCATTTGTCTATAATTTCATCCATCCATCCTTCTTGCCTTCTTTCATTTCATTCATCATTTCTCTCTTTTCCCCTTTTCTTCTTGTTTTCACTTTCTCAAAATCTCAATCACCCTTTTTTCTGTTTTCCAGTGAAAGGGAAATCTGTTCTGTATCCGACAGCTTCTGTTGTGATGGTTTGACTCCTGCAATCTGACATTTCTTCACTGCTCTGGCTGTTTGACATAAACCGAGTGATGCAGGATCGGGTTTGTAATTTGACTTTCTTGTAACAAACCACGAATCTGAGCTGCATCACAAAATGTAGTCATTTTACTTCAGGAACACACACACACTTATTAGTTTATGAGTGCATTGCATCTGCCAGCCAATAAAATCATCTGAAATGTCAAAACACTTCAGAGTTAACTCCCCTGAAAGCACAGACTCGCTCTGTATCTCCTCTGCTCTCGCCCAGCACCGACACTGACACAAGCTCAATATCCAACATGTGCAGCAGTCAGATGAGAAAACAGGCATTTGAAAATCATCTCTGGGACGCTCACTGGCGTTGACATGCCATTAAGTTCAGGAAATTGATTTGCAGATTGAAAATCCATTTAGGTTTCGAAAAATCTCACAGCCGACTGAGACGACCTTTCAGAGTCCAGAAAGCCGAGGTCACAACTTTTTATTTAGTGCGAAATCGATGAAATACACACACACACACACACACACACACACACACACACACGGCTCTGGTTGTGTGTGTTTGACATGTACTGACACCGAAGCTCAGGCCGCAGCCATCAACCAACGTCGTCCATCTGCTGCCCAGAATACAGTTCACCTCAACGCCGGGACACATGTTCACCTTCATACAACAATTACAATCCTGCATATGGCAAAGAATCCTCTGCTGCTTCATGCTTTGTTTTAATCCGTGCTAACAAACATTAAACTCGAATTAATCAGTGTCAGTTCTGTTTTCACTCGGCTGGGTTTTAGGTTGTGGCTGCACGGGAAGGAGCCAAAAATGCCCTGTGTGACTGACTTCCAAGCATCCACAGAAACTATTAATGTGGGGAGAACTGACGAAAGAGAGGCTTTACACTCAAGCAGAAACAAAGATCTTCTGAACCTCGACTCCTCTGAATCGTTTGAATGGTTCTTTAGTATGAACAAAATGAACCACTTTGCCCAGGCCAAGACCTGTACTTTTTATTGTTCGCAGTGTGAGAGTCTGTTTACTTGTGATTTCTCCTCAAAAAGATGACGTTGCCCCAAGTTCAACTCTGTTTACTTGACTCAGACTTGTTCAAGAAAATGTGTCATTTACAACCAACTGGCAAACAAACAGAGAAGCAAGCTTGAAAGTTTAACTTTCGACCTTGGAAACAGAAGCTCGACACCCTCATCAGGAAAGATGTCAGCGCTGGTTGTTTGTTTCAACACTTAAAATGACCTGTGTTTACATTTTCCTGACACGTGGCCTCTTGTGATCGTGCTAATAAAGCTAATCCACTCAAAAACAAAAAGGCAAACAAAGTAATATGACAGCCAAAAACTTGCTGTGGTGGTTGGATCAGAAAGTGAACTCATCCTTGCGAGATAGGTGGTGCTGGAAGCTTGGTGACACATTAAGAGGCTATTTGGCGTCGGCGAGTTACTGCGAGTAACTGCCAGTTTGCAAGGTAGCTAGACAAAAAGTGTCTTTTATGGAGCAGTTTAAACTCCCGACAGCGGGTTATATAAAATTGGATGCTGCGACACAGCTAATATAATAGCTCCTCCATTTCAGACTCAGATCAGTTCTCTTCATTCCCTCAAATTCCAGCAGTCAAGATGGTTTGCAGTTGGTCAACGGTGTGAATTCATGTGTCAGTGTTCACCAAAGTTGAGCTCTACGCAAAAGACCCTCTGCAATTGTACCAATTCCTTTGAAATAAATTTAATTTGTTGTTTGTTTGGGTGGATGGTTGGGTGTTGAAACTACTACATCTATTTTGTCATTTTGGTTTTGGCATTTGGCTTTTCAACAAAAAAGGTGAATATTTGCAAAACCAAATGATCCTTCAGGGCAGGTTACCCTAAAGAATGTGAGTATTGTAGTCTGTTATTCACATTATTCATTGATTATGTATAATTCGGGAATTGTGCTGCTGAAGATCAACTTTAACCAGTTCAAGTATCTTGTTGTGTTTCCTGTCACTCTTTACTGTCAGCTGACTATTAAAGGTCAAAATGCCGTTAAAGTGTGCATCCAGACCTGACGTGTTCATCATGTCAGCAGGTCCACAAGGCTTTCATGTCTGTTTCTTTGCTGTAAATGGCTGCAGGCTAATTCAAGGTGATGTGTCAAAACATTTAGGATGCAGCTCTCAGCTTGAACTCCATTTTGGACTTTAGACATGGAAAACAGAGCCTGATTGAACAGGATGAACCCAATTATAAAATACTGAGGAGGAGTTTGTATTCAGGATTATTTTAGTGGAGCTTTACATTTACGTTTTTCATTTTCTTTTCTTTTCTCCCTGCTCTCTCAGTGATTCATGTTCAGCTGTTTGCCTTTGAATATTATGGTTTTCCTCAACTGGTCTGACACATTTCTTCAAACTGATGTTCCTGCTGTTCAAACAGCGCAGCCATCAACACACAGACTCATTTTGTAAAAGAGCCCAATTTCATTTTTTCACCAATAACATCTTCATATGAACAAACTGCCTGGGGAAAATATTCACACACACACACACACACACACACAGCCTATCAACGCTTGTTAATGAAATGTTTTTTTTTTTGTATTACAAACTAAGTGTTTTTTGGAAATTTTGGAAACATGACAAAATGAGACATCCTGACACATCTGTGCGAGATGCAGTACAGAGGCAGAGGTTTGATCAACGTTATAAATGACTCTTTGCTTCAAAACAAAGGTTTGTCGTTCTAAATAATAATAAGCACTGACTGACCAGGTTTCTGTCTGGTCACATTTTGTTTGTAGAAGTGTACCAGTCCCATCACACTGTAATGCTCGTTTGTCCTGAGGGTGGCGCAACATGTCACCTAAATCAAAAGGGTTACTGCAGCAGCCTAGCACATTTTAGCATGCTAATGTTTGCACATCAGGATGAGGCAGGTTTCAGAAACATCCTGTCATGAACTGGAGGGTCAGTGGACATTTTGACCTCTTCATTTTGGCATTAAATGAAAACTCAGAGCATCACTAAAGTAATTAGGATTCATCCTCTGGGGAACATGAAAGTTTGTACCCAATTTCATGACAATCCATCCAGTAGTTGTTGAGATATTTCATGGACCAACAGACAAGACGTGTGGTGACATCCACTTTTCCTTCAACAGTTATGACACACTGTCACAGGTTCAGTCTGAGGCTATGTTAACTGATTTGAGAGTGTGAACTGTAACGGCTCAGTGTTACTGGGTTTGGGAGCAGGCAGGTGAAGTTAGAAGTTAAGGCAAACTTGTATAGTTAGGGATCAGGCAAAGGGGCAGAGATGATGGCTGGACCGCTATGTTAATCATGTTGATAATGGGAATGGGCTGGTATATATAGCGCAAAGCTAATGAGGAAGTGGGAACAGGTGTGTGGGGGAGTTCAGGTAATGAGTGAGAGTTAGTATATGGTGGTAAGAGAAGAGAGCAGATAGAAAATGTGGTGGGAGACATTTTACTGTCTTTACTAATATAGAAAGACCAAAAAATGAGTCTTTTACAACTTTTGTGCGTAACCCTTAAAATGGAAATTCTAAAATATGCTTTATAATTAATATTACAACTTAAATACAGAATAAAATCAGAGCACTCAGGGGAAGCGTGTCCTGTTTACACCAAACATTCAGCAGAAAATTGCTGAAGATCTGTGTCCTTTGTGTGTGAAAAGTAATTTAAAAAAGAAGCAGCAATGATTCATGTTTCACTCTGAGTCACCTCGAGTCACAGACACTGAGGGATAATTGTGTCTTCACTTGACATGCCAAACGGAGAAAATTGTGTTTCGCTTCAACAACTTTTCTTTTTTGATGAGAACGTGTGGATACAAGTCATGAGCAGATAAAACGGGGAGTATTCAAGACACAGCGGCTCAGTGGCAGGATGGCGGGAGGTTCAAGAGCCAGTCTGAGTTTCTTTTATTAAAATCACTGAAACGAAAAAATGAAAATATTCTCACTTGGTTGGCTGTGAAGAAATGCACAACGAGGTGTCCTGGTAGGAAATGAATGGATGATACAACAGACACCTGCCAGCCAATCAGAGACTGTAATTCTCTTTATAAAACATAACATATATTATATATTTATAAAAGTTAAATGACATTTAGAGTACACATTTTATTTTATATTATAAACCCATTTGAAATAATTTAAAATCACTTTAACTTTGAACATACAGAGAAACGAAGAAAAGGAGGGAAACTGGAGAAAAATAACAAAGAACTGGAAGTGTTCAGGAGGTAAGTCAGAGTCTCAGCTGTCTTATAAACACATAGTCTACACGGTGGGTAGGTTGTTAGCGAGCTATAGCTAATGTTGGTACCGTTGGTACATTGGTTGTTTGGCTCGAATAAATACGAACTGCAAAAAAAGAAATAGTGGTAAAATGTGCACAAATAACCAAGGCGTCAAGTCTGAACCACAAACTGTATATAAAGATGGCCGACATGACAGCTCCCCAAAAGTGAAGCCAAAACATCTGGATCTCCCCCTGGTGGCTGGCTGCAGTATAGCTCATAAGCCCCGCCCCAAATCAAAGAAAACTTTCCCAAAGATGGTTTCTGTCATTTTAGGTAGTCCTTATCACGCTGATGTTTGTTCAAGTGTTCATGTTTTGGATCAGTTTGGTTTTAATTAGTTATTTGATGCTATAAAAAAGGGGGTGTGACGTCATGATTGACAGCTTGTGTGCTGCTGTGCTTGTGATTTGTTGGGCGGGTGTTTGGGCGGGACCTCGATACCAACGCCACCAGCACAAGATGGCAGCGCCCATATCCGGGATATTCTGGCTTCATTTTGGTACAGTGGGAGGAAGTGGAGACACGTCGGCCATCTTTATATACGGTCTGAACCCACCTTAAGAACCTATAGCCATGCTAGCAGCTGTAGCTAATGCTTATTGTAAAGAAAACCAAACTCTCAGACTAATAAAAGTGAAGGTTCAGAGTTTGTTCTTGATTGTTGGCAGTTGGTGAAGTATGGTTGTCATGTTAGCATGCTCACAATGACATCGTAAACATGCTGATGCTAACACGGCAACATCGGGAATCTGGCAACTTTCCGAACCAAATGAGGTTGACATTCTCAGAGAGGCAAGGGGGTGAAGCCTGGAGGAGGCTATGACAGCTGGAGTTTTTGCCTCGCACACAGTTATAAACACTTTAAACATGGTTGGACGACACTTCATACGAACTAGTTTGTTCCAGATATACTGACGCAGCAAACAACTGTACCTTTATCCACTATTTTTTCCATCTATTATCATCCAAATGCTTCCTCACATTCCTCCTCAGATGATTTGGTGCCATTATTATTTGTGCAGCACAGCTAGTTTCCTCCATTTTGTGTTAATAAAGAGAAGAACAATTGCCCTGTACTGAGGATAACAGGTGTGATAGTTCAGACGGATGGCCTGTTGTGCTTATGTACTGTGACTATTGAATTCAAACAATTCATTATAGTTTAATTTTTTATCATGTTCGAACAGTAGTTTGAAATGAGAATAAAAAGTGATGACTCTACCGCCAGAGATTGTTGACTACCCCCTCCCTCTCTGCATGGACACACT